>JPYR01000140.1:108530-119492 GCA_000775305.1 Belgica antarctica
GGTGGTTTTGTCCATGGTGGTTGTGTTCATGGTGGTTTGATACTATTCTCGACCTGTAGACGAAGAGAATCTTTATTCCATCAATTGTTAGTTATCACCGTTAAAAATGTATTTAGACGAGATTCATTATCAAACAAAAGCGTAGAAATGTAGCTGAACTCCCAACCAACTTGTATTTAGAGTGCGCCATCGCATGTAACCGTGTCGGCACCTTCACAGGTCATTGGATCACCTAAATCCGTGACTAAAACCGCTTTCAAGCAACTCCACAGCCGTGCAGTGCCGACACAACGCATAATTATTGACTTTGAACGGTATTTATCGACGAAGACAGAATAAAATCGTGTTAAATAATCAAATAACTGTAGTCAGGCAAGAAATTGCGACATTGTATTATGCCGAAGGAAGAAAAATTATGAAAAAATATTCAATTTAGCTTGTAAGCTCAGAGCATTGATATTTAAATTCTATTTTGTGACATTTTCGGATGATCTTCATTTAGCTTTAGATTTTGCAATTTTCTTGATGTGGCTGGAAATTTAAAGAAATTGGAGAAAAATCATGTTGCAAGCTCTAGCGATTTGGCGGCTGAAAGAGAAAAGATTGAATTAGGAATTTGAGAATTAAGAGTAGAAAGGCCATTGAAATGATTTTGTGAAACTTTTGTGTTATCTCTCGTGATATTTTTACACTTTTTTGTTGTCCTTAGAACATGGACTAAGTTTTATTTATTCTGATTTAACATTCTTATCACAAGGGATGGATTTGTATAAAGACGCTGAATTATTTTGAAGTTATGATCCGAGATTAAACCAAATTCCATCAATGTTCCAACGTCTTTACCCAAATTTGTCCCTGATTTATCGATTTTCACGATAGTTTTCAATTAAACATCATGAAATATACAATAAAAATTGTAACCTTAAATCATATTCTGTATGAATTAGCAAAAAAAGAAAGAGAAACAATAAATTGTGCAATAAAAATGTATATCGAGAGTTTTAAAAAACTTATTTGCGAGTTTTGCGTTTGAAAACTGCATTTGTGTGCGAAAATATCAATTAAAGGACTTTTGATAACAAAACGACAATTGTAATCAACTTTTCCACATTTTTTCGTGTGTTATTTGGATATTTGCAATCAGCACTGCATTTTTTGCAATTTCCACTTCATTCACAGTGAAATTTTTCAGTTTTTATGCTTAACTAGTCACACACGAAGTTCTCGGCGCTAATTAACATCGACAACATACGGCACAAGAGAGAAAAAATGTGAACTTAAAAAGGCGCCAATTGATTTTGAGTGCAGGTGGTTTTGCTGTGAACAAAGTTTTTCTACATTTTAAGACGTTTTCTACAATATTAAAAGGTTTTCCACGCTTTCAAAGTTGTAAAAAATAAATCTCTTAAGAAATGACGTAGAAAAGTCTTTCTCGAATGTAGAAAACCTTTAGACGACTTCTCTCAGTTCCCAAATCCAAGCCACGCCCCTTGAATGTCACACCACACTTGAGGGAAGAAAAGTCCAGTTTTCACTTTTTCGGAGAACGATTTCCAAGTTTGCTCTCGACCCCAGAAAAACGGAGAAAAGCTGAATGTTCAAAAGTGTACAAAATTAAATATTTAAATCTTCATGATGGCAAACGGCAAAAAGTGTTTAAAGCAAGCTGAGGTTGATTTTTAGATTTTTTTAGACTTCTCGGTAGTCTGTCAGGGAGAGAAAAAAGAAAATCCTAAACATGTCGACATGAGATTCGAATGGAACAGACCTGTGTTTCTCATGATGCGTGACCAGAACGTACGTTAGGCAGGTTTCTAGGCAATTATTTGGTCTCGTTGCACAATACTAGGCAAATAAATGAAGAAAACCGAACGTTAGTAACGAAAACTAATGCTCGAGAGTTATCCACACGCCAATATACACAAAGACTGAGTTGAATACAGGTAAGCACGAATGATCTGTGCGAGAATTTACTTTGCAGTTTTAAGATTGAATTGTAAAATATTCAAACAAAAAGACAAATCTTAGACTCTGCTAGCTTCAAATACTTCAAATACTTAGCTTCGAATGAATTTGTTGAGATGTTTAGGGAAAATTTCTTTGACGAGATTGAAGATCAAGCTTTAGATCAAGAATTTTCCAATGAAATATCAAACTACAATTTATATACATTTGTGATGAACACAACACTTCAACACTTTTTGAATTCAAAACAAAATCGAATTCAAATTTCCATTGCAATGGTCAAAATTCAAATTATAACAATAACTAATCCTGCGGTAATCCGTAGTCAGGGCAATGTTTTCATGATGCAGAAAAAGTCCACCTTTAACCTTGTGTACCAAAACATGGTACACATGTCGTAAGTCACACGATCCGGAATTACATCACAAAAAAAACTGTTTTCACCCTTGATGTGCGTAGGCGTTGAACGAAAGGGGTGAAAATACATTGAAAAAAGTCAGAAGGACTAATCGCAGTGTTATTGATGTTTGGCAGCGTTTCAGGACAGTTTAGACCTTTGGTGTTGACATCTTGGCAACGAAAAATAGGCTTAGGATCATTGCTGTTGAGATAAACAAAAGAAAAAAGTTTAAATCGAATTTATAAACTTTGACGCAGAGGTTGAATTTAGACTTTAGACTTTAGCTTTAGACTTTAGGTATTTTTTGGCGTTTTCCAGCTATATCTTTAGCTTTAGACTTTTTTCAAGGACCAGCTTTAGCTTTAGCTTTAGAGTTTAGAAAAAGTCTAAATTCAACCTCTGCTTTGACGACTTCTGGAATGAAATTTTGAGATGACGTTGAATTTTAAAAACAAAACAAGTTAATGGAAAGGTCTAAAAATCAATTTAATCGTAAGCTTTTTCAATTTTCTAAAAGTTGGCATTTTCACTGCAGAATATCAACCTCAAGAAGCAACAACATTTCATCGCCCTAAATTCCTTATTTTCCGTTTACTTTTTAATGTTTTCTTCTGACCAGCAAAGAAAACAAGTTTGTGTCATGTGTTTCTGCTGCCTTTTCTTGACCTCCCTTCCGGACATTTTCCCGCAATTTTCCACAAATTTTCTTTTCGTCTTGCTGTGTTTATCGATAGCTGTTGAACTTTGCCGGTGATTCAAAGACTTCAGCTTTGCAGCGGTCAATAAACAGTTGATAACAGAAAGCTGTTCAGCCAATATACTGCAAATGATTTGCATAACACAGCTGCTTTCATGATATTTTCCTCGATTTGCCGAAGATGACCGGTAATCGTCCGAGTCATTCGCAACGAGAATTGAATGCTTTGGGAACGAGACTTTTGAGCAGCAGTCAAATAATTATTGTTGACTCCATTTGATTGCAATTTTATGTGAATAATCAGGTGAACACGAAATGGCTAAAGGGGGAGTGAACGGGGTTTAATAACATAAATCTCATGCTAATTCCAGATCAGATCCGATATGTCAATTCAAACACACACAGAACTCACATCGCCAAAGTGATTTCCGGTTTTGACCTCATTTGACAATGAAATTAAAGCTTTTTGAATGCTTATCAACAGTAATTACAGCAATTTCAATTACTTTGTGCTTTTAACTTAAGTTTAGTCAAGCACAAGCTTTTTCAGTCGTTGACATCAATTAACATTCCTACAAAAATCTCTGCTAAGCAAATTAAATTCAACATGGTTTCGGCTTCCGTGATCCAAAAGTTGCTTTGTCGCATACAAAATGAGTATTCAAATGCTTTCCCATCCATCGTCGGGCGGTGCCAGTCATGGCAAAGTGTGTTTATTTTGGGAAAATGACACGAACCATTTATCAACCCCACCGCCGACACCGAAAAAGTTGCGGCAAATGGAAACGAAAGGTCTTCACTCTGAATACGCATTAACCAGGAGATGAAAATTCATAAATTTAGAAAGTGAAGCGACAATCACGAAGCGACACCGAAATTTGTTTCCGACGAAAATCTGTCACTTCTGTCGCTTTGCATAATTTGTTATCCTTTCGGTTCCAACAATAAGCTGATTACAATGGCTTGCGAGAGATCTGGGCCCGAATTATTGATGGAACTGTCACCGGTAGCAGCTCAATGTAATGAATTCTTAATTGATGATGACAAAATGATGCGAGATCCGAATGGAAATGAAGATGTTCGTTGTCATGGCTTGAGTGGATCGTTGAGAACTGGTACGAAAATCGAAGTGTCATTGTTAACCAGGTTAGAGATGAACTTGCTTCGAGAATATTTGCCTTCGGGATTATTCGTTAAACTTTTCTACTTTTCCACTTTTCTTCTTTTAAGTGCTTTGCGAAGACGGTAAATACATTTCTTGTTGTCTGTATCGCTTAACATTAGCACTTTGTTTAATTTAGCAGCAAAATGGCTTAATTTATAAATAATAAAGCGAGAAGAAAGTGTTTGCCGCAGCAAAAGAAGTTTCAACCCTTGTATTGGTGCTAAAAGACAAATTAGAAGTTGAGAATGTTTTTGAACAAAAAATTGGGTTGTTTGTTTGTTTTCTTGAGACTCACAAAGTAGGAAAAGTTATAGCGAGATGTTTAAATTACAAAAATTCATGAAAAATTCAGTGTCAACATCAGAATATAATTTAATTTTTGGTTAGATTTTAAAGTCAAACCAGAAAATTATTCAAAATTTTCTACTTGTCAGAAAATTTTAAACCATACATTGTTTCGTTTCAACTGTGAACAACTTTCGAGGCAGGAACATCCAATATGCTTGGCTGGTTTTCCATCATTTTCCGCCATCACGAACAACTTTTACGATTCGAATTTCTCATTAAATTTAATTTGTCGTCGCTGGTGTCGTCGCATGTGTGTGCAAACTCGCTGAAACTATTCGTCAGCTATCAAAGCGTAAAAGCAGATCATCAAATATTGCGCTGCTGATGGGTTTAAATTGTATCTCATTTAACGTTCATCGCATTTGGATGAAATCTCACGCCATAAAACACCGAACGACGAGTTGCAAAGATTTTCAGCGAGTTTCTTTGTCTCGAAGGCGGATCCAAGTGAAAATGTTCCATCACAAGTCATTGCCGCCGAATCCGCTGCTAAGTCACCGTTTGTGTCCGTGACCGACGTCTTAATCCCGAAAGATCCGCAAAACACTTCAATCCCTCATTAATTTGCCGAAAATAATTTCTCCTGCAGTCAAAAGCTGTGAAAATTCTCACCGAACCTTCGACATTTCACCCACAACTCGATTCTCGACGATTTTTCAGATCATTTCGCTACATTAAATGTTGATATTGGCAAATGATGATCCGCTTTCTTCTGTGCTGTTGCCAACGACACTGAATAATTCACGAGGAAAAGGCAATGAAATTGATTTTCTAATTTCTGTATTGGAACTGAGTTCAATTTTTCACTTTTATGACCAAAGTCTTTTGGATAAAAAATATGAAACATTAGGATTAACATGAATAGTCAGTGAAAATAATCAAAACTTAGTTCTCAAGCTGACTATAGTCAAAATAAACATCGTTCGGCCAACGACTCGCAACGCTCCTGAAGCCATAATGTCGCGAATCCAACCGTGATATTCAAGCAAAATCAAGTAAGCGCCTTTGGCGTCTTCTGTCCCACAAAACTGGTCATCCACAACAATCGCTGCTACAAACTGGTCGGAGAAGTAAACCGGACCACCAAAGTTGCCACCGCAGTTGCCCTCAGTAGCAGTATTGTGTTCATCGGTAGCACAAATCACTCCCACTTCCTTATAAGGACAACTCGTTCCCATATTGATTACAGCTCGAGTTACTTGCAGAGTTTCCTTCATTCCACTCCATCCAAGCATTTGAACACTCAGATCGTTGATTTTGGGAGCGCCCAGTGGGCTTGGTGTGCAAATTGTTCTACTTGCCGAGTTTATCTGGAGGTTTTGAAGCTGAATTATTATTCTGAACAGTTCCACTGTGACTTACTTGCAACAACGCGATGTTATGTTTGTGTCCTTGCCCGCTGAAGTCCGGATGAATCTTTATTTCTTCCACGACATGCGAACTTCCATTTTTCATCGAGTTCAATTCCAAAGAACCGACAATAACGACCAACTGCGGTGTTCCTAAACCTCTAACGCAAGATCCAGCTGTCAGGACGTGAGTCAAGGAAACTAAAACACCGACGCAAAGGAATTCCGTTTCATAAACGTTGAATCCGATGGGCCGCTTGCGAATGCTGGCGACAAACCTCGCGGCTTCACGTTCTGCAAACTCTTGCGACAACGCAAGCTTCAAAGTCACCAGAAAAACAGCAGCAAGTGCACAACTTAACTTCATCGCGGCTGTTTATCGACTGAAAGCTTCGATTTACCTCACCACGCTTTTAATGTGTGCCAATCTGCATCCACAATCGATAACAACTTCTGATAGTTTATGATAAAATCGCCTAATCTCTTAACTTTAATTAACATTTGCGGCAATTTTATGGCTTTTCTGTCACGGATTACGATTAATAAAGATAACGACAGCTATTTATGCAGCAATTTCCTTTCGGTCGAGCGCTTAGCTGGCAGCATTGATCCACAAAGCGTCAAAGAGTGAACTCTCCTGCGTTAACGTCACCTTTCAAAGTTCACACGGTGTTCCCGATGGTGAACTTTGATGCTATTTGTACACACTGATCTCTTCAACTTTCATATCAACTTTTTATTAATGCCGTCCCTCGTCATGTGTGATGTTCCAGGGGGCGACGATGATGTTTTGTGTACAGCGAAGGATTAATTGCATTGATGCATGCTAAGAATTGCTTTATCCGTCACTCCCCTTCCATTATATTCATGACCACGGAACTTTTCGTTCGCCTTTGAGTCATTAAGCGGTGTGACAAGGCGGAGATAAATGGAATTCATCGATGAACACTTTTAATGGTCGATGAATATTCAATTAGCCGGAGCAAATATCATTGAACATCAAGGGATGTACGTCAGCAATGTTTTGATTAAAAATTCAAATTCTAATCTCAAAATTTGGAAAAATTCATATAAAAACTCAATAATCACAACGTTTCAATCTTTTTAGTGACATCACTAGGCACAATTTTCAAGAACCACACCGAATATGTCACATTTGGTTTGACGAAGGAAAGTCTGCGGATGATGCCCTGAAGCCGTCAACCTGAAGCGGAGATAATCGTTTGTTGAACATTTTAAATTAATTACGAGAAGAAGGTTTGCGTGATTACGTGCCGTTCTCGCCCTGAAACTTACCATTGGCACCTGGAGATTTTCCAAATGATTCTTCCGGCAACTATCATTGGGTCAATGGACCCTTTTAATGACGATGCTGCTTTGTGAAGGAAATTATTTAAAGTAGCAACAAATTAAACTTCAAAAAGTTTCTTTTGCCAGCACACTTTAAGACTCGCTCGACTCTGCCATTTGATGGCGAAAGAAAATAATCCTGTTAAACATCTTTTCAGCTTGTTTGTGCGCTTCGCTTTCATGTCATTCATGTTCATGGGTGTGGAAGCGTTTCTGCTCGAGTTGAAATCATTTTCCTTCTGATTTTCTTCGCCTTTTCTTCTCTCATTTCCACAACACGAGAATAAAAGCGAAAACTCTGGCAGATGGTATTTTAGCAGCCAAGAAAATAAAAACAATTGTTTGTTTGCGAAAAGTTCCGTTTTGGCACTCACTCTCCTTATGTGTGGTTTTTCGTGAGAAAATTCCGGAGCCTTCACCACTTCTGGAAAGCAGAAAAGACGACGAAAAGTCTTTAATTTATATTTCATTTCACAATGTTTAAGTTATTTAACTTTATTATTTGCCGAAGCACAATGGCTTTGTTGGGAATTTTACAGAATTTATTTGCTGTTCATTTTGGGATGACTGGAAGTTGTGTCATGTGAGAATTTGAGGTGACTAGACTGGATGATTGCATATCAGTATTTTTGCATTGAAAATTGTTCTAGATTTTAAAGAAAAAATGTCACTTGGAATTCAATAATAATTTGATAAAGAATTATGTTTAAAATTGACTTAATTTGTAAATCTGCTGTTCATGAGTGCAGTTGACAAAGAATTTTGTAAGTTATTATGTTATACTCTACCTAATACCTCTGTCATTTTGTAGTTTATGTTTTACTAGTGGTAAAAACTGGATTTTCTATTCCAACATCTCATAAGACACAACTTCGATTGACCCACAAACATTTTCTTGTGATTTTACAAGGCTAAACATTATAAACATTTGAATTAACTTTAAGGACTAGCATAAAGTTTAATTCTTTGTTATTTTAAGGACTCAATATCATGAACAGTAAGGAGAAGCAATTTTGTTAACAATTTTAATATTTTTCCACCCTTAGCATGACCGAAAAAAATCATGACGAAAAAATTTAAAACTTCACTGAACGTGAAATTTTTCACCGCATTTTTAATTGAAAACAAACATTTTCATGTTTGATCATAAGAAACATGTAAAGGTTCCCATCATCGTTTCACTTTCTGCCCATTATTGTAGCGAAAATCAATTTTTATTCTTTGTTGCCGCGAGACTCCCGCACACGAAAGGTAAAAAATCGGAAGATTCTTCTTGTCAGTTGCCTTTTGGGTATTGTAAGTACAAACGTTAAAGAAACTTGAAGCATCACGATGATGGCAGGAAAACAGCGGGACTTGCGAAAGTTACGTCGCTTTTTCAAGTCAAATCTTCACTTTACAAGTCGTCTAGTGACTTAACTGGCTATCGCGCCCCAAAGAATAAAATTTTATTAACATGTTTCGCTATTGATTTCATTATTTGAATTGTTATTATTCTGTGTATTGTTGTTGCTATCATTTTGCGTAATGTTATTGTTGTATTTCTCCATCATGTACATATCGCCCAAAAGCCGTGAGATCGGAACGTTACCGATTGTTTCCTTGAAGAATAACATCTCAATTGTAGTCGAACGTATAGCTCTAAGGGATGGAAGCAGCAGCAGAAGACGGCCGAAGCGTGTGGGCTGTCGGGGGTAGCGCACTCGAACGTGATCAGACAGAATGCATTGTGCCTGGTCTTGCAGCATCTCAACAGGTTGAACGTCACAAAGTCGAGCTGTTTCTGGTTGGAAGAAAGACATTAGAGTTCCAACGAACTGTTTAAAGTATTTACAAGTGTTTTTCACCTGGAGAGAACAGAATGACAGCCTTCATGCACCCAACTTCACTGGAATCCGGTGACAGCTGACGGAACCTGCACAGGATCTCTTGAACTGTCTTCATCTCAACACACGTTGTCGGATCGTCTGGAATTCTTTCGCGAACTTGTGGACTGTCAAACAGCGTCGCCAAGTCCCACGGAACGCTCCATTGCGCGAAGTTCAGCAAAAACAGCTCTTTCCACGACTCCTGCAGCAGCAACTGCTGATCCGGCTTTGAAAGCGTTTGAAACGGCACCAGACATCGCACCCATCGCACTGCCATGAACAAAAGACGTGCTGTTGTTTCCTATTTAGATTAAAAATTGGTTGAGTTTGTAACGATTGAAGCTTCCCCTATCAGTCATTAAGACAAAGGTGAAGTGATGATATTCAGAGACTGAAAGAATGGGGGCAGACGGAGCTAAAGAATTTAATGTAAAGTCATGCTTAAAATTGCGTTCAAGGTAAAGTTGAAAGCTATTGCATTCATGAAATGACATTTTAATCCACTCACACCCCTTCAACATCTATTTTAGGCCCTGCTGATGAGTTAAGTCCCCTTGTTAATTTTATGCTTCTATGTCGATGCAACATCATCACCTCCCCCAACACTCTGTTCTACTCTTTGTCACCCACCTGTAAAAATTCCCACGTAGGTAATCTTGGATTTAATGCATCAATTTGATACGCCGCATGATGCAGAGATGGAAAAATAATTGAATTCTGAGCTTGGTGATATTGGATGAGTTCTTGGTACTTGTCCGGACTCATGAGAATGTCGAGTAAACCATTTTGCATGTTAGCCGCCCTTGTGGTTTGTTGATTTAGCTGCGACGACGCTGCATTTCCATTTGTCGCTGCCGTGAACGAAGAGACTGACGAAGCTGATGAAGCGGAAAACGACGCAGCTACGTTGGCCTCGACCGCAGGCGAAGGCTGGTGGGCAGCGTTCTTGTTGCTGGCAGGGCTGGCAGGGGCGGGTGGTGGAGTGATGTTGATGCCGGAGTGTGAATCAACAGTCGAGTGCGGAGACATGACGCGGTCAGACACGGACGAAGCTGACGACGAATCAATGCTAATCGTACTCTTGGAGTTTGTCGGCGACAGTTGCTGATTGAACGGCTTGTAGAAGTTGCTGTTGATTGACGGAAAATCAAAGCCATTAGACAGTTTTGACGTGTGGTCAGCGAATTTTCCAGCTGCAGCCATTGCAGCGTGTTGTGACATGCCAGGCCCGGGAAGAATCGGCGTTGGATGAAGCAGTGTGCCGAACGACAAAGGCTGGGGATGGTGCAAGATGGTCGAGTGCTGCTGGAACGAGTTGAGTTGAGTGAAGTGCGTGCCGCCTCCGTGATGCCCCTGCAGGTTGTGGTGCGCGTAAGAAGCTGCATTCACTGACATCGGATTAAATCCGCCGTGGTGATGATGGTGATGCTGCTGATGTGCCATTTGGTTATGTAAATGCTGCAGTTTTGGCTTTCGGGGCCCGCGCTCATGCTGAACAGCTGAAAGCGGAAAATTTTCCCAGATTAATTTCCTTATTGACTTTTGATTTTCACCCTTCGCGAAAGCGCTGAGACGGTGCGAAGGAAAAAGTGGAAAAGTATCATGTGCTAATCGGATTTAAATGCTTTGCCATCCCCGATTTGGGCGACGATAGGGGAACAATCAACTCATTGTCAAATAAATCCTTTTGAAAGTTGAACTTCAAAGTTTTTTATCGTCTCGAAATTGATTTCTTCAATTTTCTTTTAAACTTTTCAGCCTTAATTTGAGTTTTTTTGCCTTTTTCTCGTGAATTATTCAGTGTCCTTGGCAACAGCACT
>JPYR01000140.1:119593-138220 GCA_000775305.1 Belgica antarctica
AAATTATTTTCGGCAAATTAATGAGGGATTGAAGTGTTTTGCGGATCTTTCGGGGATTAAGACGTCGGTCACGGACACAAACGGTGACTTAGCAGCGGATTCGGCGGCAATGACTTGTGATGGAACATTTTCACTTGGATCCGCCTTCGAGACAAAGAAACTCGCTGAAAATCTTTGCAACTCGTCGTTCGGTGTTTTATGGCGTGAGATTTCATCCAAATGCGATGAACGTTAAATGAGATACAATTTAAACCCATCAGCAGCGCAATATTTGATGATCTGCTTTTACGCTTTGATAGCTGACGAATAGTTTCAGCGAGTTTGCACACACATGCGACGACACCAGCGACGACAAATTAAATTTAATGAGAAATTCGAATCGTAAAAGTTCTTCGTGATGGCGGAAAATGATGGAAAACCAGCCAAGCATATTGGATGTGCCTGTTACGATAGTTGTTCAGCGGTTGAAACTAAATAATTTGTGATTACATTTGAGCTGTTACGATGATAAATTATTTCAAATCGCTTCACACTCGCTCATCTTTCATTAATTCCACCGAAAACTATTCTCGTCGTTCAACAAAGATACGCACTCGTACAACTACACCACGCCCGATTCAATCCCAAAACTTTCAACTTTCATCTGCGACAAGAGTTTGTAATTAAAATTTCTCGTCATTTCAATCGCTTTTGCGGTGCAACTGGAAAGTTTCTGACGCCCGAAGCTAACATCTTCAATTTTGCGCAACCCAGAAAACATGGAAATTGTTACTAAGTTTGAGCGTTCTCATCAGAAACTGCTGTCGGTTCTCCAGCTTATTTCCGCGAATGAAAATATAGACGCGAACAAAAGAGATTCAAAGTGAACAGCAAAGTTTAGTAGACGCTCAACAATTTTCATTTGCGCTGCAATGCTCACTCGAGGCTTGAGCTTGTTATACATTGCTCGCTTTGCAATTAGTAGTTTGATGATAAATCGTGAACCGTATTTGGTTTGTTTTGAGCTACATTGAAACAGATTGCGGGAATTTTTCTAGGAATTTTAAAATCATTCGAGTCAAATGAGACACGGTTGCTGGTAATCAGTCCTGATTGAAGCTTTGAAAGTCAATTTTAAGTTGGACATTCAAATTGAAATTTCATTGATCAAGTGGCGGGAAAAATTATTCTGGTTATTATTAAATTTTCTGACTTACCGTCTTTGTTCATGGCTGATTGAAAGCATTTTGTCAGTCGACACGCCCGGCACTGGTTTCTGTGTGTTTTGTCAACAGGACAACGTCCTTTGAGTTCACCAGCAGCTTTGCAAGTGTAAATCCTGTTTCTGTGAATGCTTCGCTTGAAGAACCCTGAACAACCTTTGAACAAAAAGTTCCAGGAAATTTAATTATAGCGGACAAAAAGTTTGACAGGTATTGAAATAATTGAAAGCTAATCTACCTTGAAATAAAATTAGGATCGTTTGACATTGAATTTGAACAAACTAAATAAAAAATCAGACTGCACAACTGTATGACAAACACTTGAAAAAAATACAAAAAATTTATAAAATAAAACTTTGCCCCATTAGTTCACTGCTTTCTGAACATCCAAGCAACTCTAATCATTCCAAACTGTGTCAAAAACATTTCTTCAACCTTTGAAGTCTTCTTCACTTACCATCACATGAATAAATCCCGTAATGCTTGCCTGCCAAACCGAATAAGCAGAAAAAGCATCTCAGTTATTGTCAAATCATCGGAAAACCATCAATGATAATTACCACTGCTTCTATCACCACACACTTTACACGGAATGTCTAGCAGTCTATCGCCTTCGAAAAAAGAAAATTGAATTAAGACTTCACTTGCAAAAAGCGGCAGCAGTGATTAACATTCTTTCGTTCTAGATTTTTTCTGCTTCACGCTGCAGAATCCTTAATTAACATGGAATCCTCCGCACACACTTTTTTGTTGCTGGCGGTTGTAACTCCGAGATTTCATGTCGCTTTTTGCTTAGTCAATTTTCACAAAATAAAGAATCACGAGAAAAGATTTTTCCAGGCCCACGCCTTCGTGTTTTTCTAGCATCGGAAGTGAAAGAACGGATCCCGACTCGGGATTAGCACCCTCGAAACACAATAAAATTAGTCGGAATTAAAATTTCAATATTTATCTTTAAAATTGAAAAGTGTAAGAGACCGGCGACATTAAAAAAGCAAAAAAGGGTAAGCAGTCGAGTGTTTGAAATTATTCAAGGGATGATGGTGGCATCAGCAAGAAGGGGAGGGAATAAGAAAAACACTTGACGATGTAAAACGGCGCTGTGAATTGCATGAAATCTCAGGCCTTTGTTTGCGATGAATTTAAGTCGAAAGTTGAATGTTTTTGTTGTGCACATTTCAAGGATTTTCGGCAATTTGGGAGTGTTTAGGCTGGGATTTTAAATTCAATGAAGTGTGTAGCTAGTTATGAGGGATTTTGTGGGTTATTGTTAACTGTTCAACGTCGTTTGGTTAACAAATTCTTTTAAAATTAGTTCAATAATGGGACAGCTATAAGTAACAAAACATTCAAAGCGAGTAAAAAGACTATAAAACATCTACTTAAGCTGCTTCATCGCTGGCAACTCGTTCGAAATTTTATGCATTTGACGTAGACCAGCTTTGAAAAATATTTCTATACAGCAAAAGAAGTGTTTTATAAAATAAATGCTGCTTTTATACAGTTCAGTCGGTTGAGAACATGATAAATTCTTAGATCCTTTCAAAGTTATCACTGCGTTGCCTTTTAAAAACTGTAGACGATCAAAAACTATGTTTACCTGTTCCCATCTTTCTGAAGTTCACTTGATAATAATCCACTGTGATCACCTTTCAACTATTGCACAACTTTCTTTATTTTTCACTATTAAACTGTTTTTCAATTATTTTTATTTCTTAGCTTTCTTAAAAAAGTCTTTTTTCATATATTTTTTCTTTCCTTGAAATCTTAATTTTTTTATTTTTCCCCGAATTTTTCTTCAAATTCATTCAATTCACATTATCACTTGTTATTCTAATTTTCCAACTCTACACTGTGGCTGCTAAACGATGACTGAACCGACGGGACGAAGTTCCAAAGACACGTTGACTTCATCACAGTTTATCACTCGATTTCAACTAATCTCCGACACCACCGAAAAACACTTTCATCCCCTTCAACAAGACAGAACGATTTGAATTCTCAATAATTTAATATGTTGTGTGATGTCTTATCGTGACTGACGAACGCGAGGGATTGTTAATACATTTTAATGCCAGCCAAAATGTGAAAAAGTGCTTTCCACTCTCTTTCTCCGAGAAGATTCGGCTGTGCGGTTGCGAAAACAGGATGGGGTGATGAGACAATTATAATGTTAAAATGTTAAGGGCGGGGCCTAGCCACTTAGTCATTTTAAAATGGATTTTTCCGAACATTTCCACAGCACCGCTTGCAAAGCGGGGTTTTCTACGCGAGAGATTCTCTCGCAGAGTTTTATACCAGTTGGTAAGTTGAGTGCACAAACGGGACAGCAACAGTTCCACCAGAACGAGATAGAAATAAGAAATGGTGAAAATTAGTCAATGACTGCGGTTTCTCTGCTTCTTATTTTCCTTTCGTAATCACTGTGTGTGGTTTTTCACGCCAGACGTAACATCAATATGTTACTCCATTATTCAACTCCAGTTAATTTGTTATTCATGATACCTCGGTCAGTTTTGCTTCTTTTCAGCCCGTTTTTTCCTCCCACTCCCGATCGGGCAGCTTTGCAGCAGCGTTCATAATGATGTGATAATATAATGCTTGGACTTTTTGAACTGAAAACATGGACTTTTCATTATAATGACTCTTCTCTTTTTTTCGTCAAATTAAATGCAAACACTGACACATAAACCGATTTTTTGCCGGCATCATTTTCGGGAGCTTCGCCCGACAGCAAATACTGCGTAACGCTTTTTTATCTGGCATTCAACATTTGCATTATTGGCAGGGATATCTTCGTTGGGAAGAGATAAAATTTGAGGGAGTCCTGTGATGTTTTTAACTCTAATTTCGAGAGAATTAAAAGTTGACTCAGAAGTTAATGTTCGCGTTCAGCTAACCTCAATGTAGTCTAACTTTGGAAGATCTATTCTAACCTCAAAAGGTAAAGAATGTGGACTTTAACTTCAATTCAAACCTCACTTTCAATTTAAACGTTACAAATTGCAACTACAACTTACTACGACAACTACGACTTCAGATAGCTTCAAACTTTAGTAATAACTCCAATCATAACCTCAAAATCTTCTCAGAGATTGACCTAAACTTAAATTCTATTCTCAAAATTATATTGCCTCAAATGACACTCGAATTCTAATCTCTAATTCCCTTCACTTCACAAATCATTCAGCACACAAGTCTTCTGCTTCAGATGTCCCTGACTTAGGCCATGTGAAAGCTTTATCTCAGTGTGTACATTCACCAAATGCCTTGTTGAGTTTCTGCCATTATCACAACAACAAAAAAGTACTCCCTGACAGCAGCACAGCAGATGTTTGCTTTCTCATCGAACTCTCTCTCGCTTTCTCCGTACGACTTAGTGCGACTTTTTTGCGGTCACATTAAATACAGTCGAAAAAGCAATACAGAAGCTTGAGTCAAATCGAGGAGTCTACAGTGGCTAAAAAAGCTCACTAGCCAGGAAATGAAAAAGGCGCCGACTCGCTCAACGGTTTCGGAGAAGTTTCTGAGAACACACCCACGATGTAAAGTTATGGTTGAACTTTTTCTTCGTCTTTTCCCGCGTCTCGAAGGAAAAACATTTTATGAGAAAATACCGACGGAAATTTGTCAAAAGACTTTTTCCCGTGGAAAGCACGCAAAAAGATTAAATTAATTTCTTGCCGTAACGCTGCTGGAAGCTCTGTGGCATGTAAAAGCAGATTTATTGTCTCATCATCAACCTTTCCTTATTTACTTTATGGTTTTTGCGTCTGAAAAGATGGAGAACGGGAGAAGAACACGACAAGGTTGAATCCGAGTCGTAAATTAAGAAGCTCAAAACATGAAAATTTTATCTGCCATACATCTTCCTTTACGGTGAGAGAACATCCACATGTTGACATTGTATGTTCCTAAGCTAAGCAGATAATTAATCATCTTTACCTTCATAATTTACTGCTTTTTTGTTTAATGCTTGTTTTACTTTTACGGTTAAGGCATCTTTATAAGTGGAAGGTTGGGTGGAGGTTATAATTCTTGATCTTTTTTCGCCCTCGCCTTCCAACCTTCGCAGCAAGAGAGTCCTTAAGAAGCTGTTTTACGTTATGTGGGACGAGATGTGGCAACTTTGTTGGTAGAAATTTCTTTTTCTCGCTTGTGCAGCTTCTTTGCCG
Source organism: Belgica antarctica (assembly GCA_000775305.1). NCBI lineage: Eukaryota > Metazoa > Arthropoda > Insecta > Diptera > Chironomidae > Belgica > Belgica antarctica. The sequence goes on from JPYR01000140.1 coordinate 124,971, forward strand.
ATAAATCGTGTAACTTTTTTTCTAAACAAACATACCGCAAGATGAAGTGGGTGGGATGGTGGTGGTGTTATTCTATTGGTAATGTCACAAGGTTGGTTTTTGTGGTGTTTACTTGGTTTTTACCTTGGTTGTATTGATTTTACCTGAAAATCAATGGAAATTTAAAAAAAATCAATCAATTTTCATGTAATTTCACTACCGTACAGCTCCTCAAAGTCTTTAAAATAACAGGGATGAACCTACAATTAAGTCACAAGGTTGTGTAGTTGGTTCAAGCTGTACCAACGTTCAAACCTTATTACAAACTAATAAGAAACAAAGTTTTATAATCAAATCTAGTTTTCATCCGCGTCACATCACTACCACCCACCGCCCATCTTTTCTAAGAAATTGCTTCTTTTCTCTTTGACTATTTCTCTCATGTTACAAAGCTTTGTTATTTATTTTTCACAGCATCGGTTTGATGCTTTCCTAACATGTTGGCAACGTGTGAGAACGGCATCATATGGCTTTCGTCTCTTTGGTTGCTTGCAGCGCTGGAAAATGAGAATTTCAAATCCTGAGGTTGAAATGAACACGAAGCAATTTTTTAACATCTCGCTGAGCCACACGATGTTCATAAACGCGGGGCGGAAAAGTTTCATTCCAGAGATAAAATAAAATCCATCATGAAATCAAATTAACGGAGAACGGAGTTTGAAGGATTCGTGCTAGGGCGGGGAACGGAAAATGTTATCTGTTGCCAAAATGATTCTTGATCACGAACATCTTACATTAACGCTATTATAGAGCTTATGGCTTGTTATTTTATTCAATTTACTAAATCCCCGTTTAATGCTTCATTTTTTCCCTTCTCGCACCGCAAAGACTCTCATCAGCTTCACCTACACCATCGTTTGTCGATCCGGGAATGCTTTTAAGCAGCGCAAATCCAAAACGTGTAAATTATGAAAATATCGTAAGTGCAGTGCCAATAAACGATTCGTTCAAGCCATGACAACGAACATCTTCATTTCCGTTCGGATCTCGCATCATTTTGTCATCATCAATTAAGAATTCATTACATTGAGCTGCTACCGGTGACAGTTCCATCAATAATTCGGGCCCAGATCTCTCGCAAGCCATTGTAATCAGCTTATTGTTGGAACCGAAAGGATAACAAATTATGCAAAGCGACAGAAGTGACAGATTTTCGTCGGAAACAAATTTCGGTGTCGCTTCGTGATTGTCGCTTCACTTTCTAAATTTATGAATTTTCATCTCCTGGTTAATGCGTATTCAGAGTGAAGACCTTTCGTTTCCATTTGCCGCAACTTTTTCGGTGTCGGCGGTGGGGTTGATAAATGGTTCGTGTCATTTTCCCAAAATAAACACACTTTGCCATGACTGGCACCGCCCGACGATGGGAAAGCATTTGAATACTCATTTTGTATGCGACAAAGCAACTTTCGGATGAAGAAGGATCATGAAAGCTGATGTCATAGATAAAGTGAAGAAGGTTGCGAAGTTGATGTTTTTAATTAGTTCGTTCGTGCATTGTCAGGTTATATTAATTGAGATATTTTTTTTAATCAATTTCAAATTCACACTTGCAATGTCAAAGTTGTTAGTCGAGAAATCTATTTTCAACTTCATCTTAGGACCATGATCCTTTCACAAATAAAATCCTTTTATTCTAAATTCCCGTTCAAACAACGTTCAACTCTTGCTGGTCGAACGACAGCAGTAAAAAGGATTTCCAACCGAATCCAATTTGCAGAAAACCCTTCGGGACATCGATGAGTGTTCGACACACGGCTTTGGTGCCAAGTGAAACATCCATTTTGACACTCATAACTCAAACACAAATATTGACAATCCACTCGGAACTGTTTCGACATGACGAGAGTCGATGTCATGGATGTGAAATGTTAAGTCGTCAGGTGATTTTTGCCGGCAGCAAACACGACGCTTTAGTTATGCAAATTTAATTTCACTGAAAACTCAAAATGCTATGCTAACAGTCGGGGTGAAATCGTGCATCAAGTAATGACCGTTGCTTGCGTTCGAAAATCACGTAAAACTTGTCTCGTGAAGCGACAATCTGCTGAACGTGAATGTCTCGCATAAAAACTCGACTCGTTCTTATCAAAAACGTTTTCTAAAAGTCCACAAAAAATCTGAAATTATTTTCATTAAAATAATTCGGCCATCAGCAGCTTTGTTTTCAAATATTCTGAATCTCAGCTTCAAGTCGCGATTAGAGCAAGTATAAATTAAGCGACATCGCCGAGACAAGCTTAGTTTGTCGGTTGAATTTGGTAAGTTAACAAGTGGAAAAGTGGAAGCATAGTGAAGTGCCAGTGAAGTGAGAGTGGAAAGTGAGAAAGTGCAAAGAGAGTGCAAGTTCGCTGCACTAATTGGTGTCAAAGGTTATCGCTTGGCGATTAACCGTGAAAAATGCAATAAAAATGCTGGAAATTAATTAATTGATAAGAAAAATCATTAAAAAGCCATTGAAAGTTCAAAATGTGCACTTGAAAAGTTGTGCAGTTGTGATTGGATGAAAGAATAGCAGAAATTTGAGTGAAAATTGGAAAACAATCGTGAAAATTTAAGCAAATCGAACATTTTGTACCAAGCGATCCAACATTAAACGCGCTTAATTCTACATAATTCGACCATTTTCATCTGAAACTACACTAAACTCGTTGATAAAGTGGCCATTACTTCCTCATAAATGTCAAAATGTTATCAATCGCAATGTTTTTTGTGAATATACTTATTATAAAAAAATATCAATTTTTGAGAAGCTAAAAGCGGCAGTGGCATTCAACTAGCCTAGTGATAAGAAGATTCCAGTGTTAAGAGTGAATTTTGATACGCCACTGGCTAAATGTATGTGAATCATCAGTGGATGATGTGAAAAATGCCAAAAATAATCTTGTTCAAGTCTTGTGAATCGAAGTTGTGACCGCACTGGCGTAAAAAGTTGTGAATGAAACGAAAATATCAGTGAAAAATAATTGAAACTTGACCCAATCGTCTCGCACTTGTGGATTACGCGTTAATCAGTCAGTCAAGTTTTCAATTATCTTCTTCTTTCAGCTCGTCAACCCTTCAACCTACTTTCGTGATTCAAAGTTTATCAAAAAGAGAAAATTCTTGTGAAGAATGTGATGAAAGCAAGAAGTGGAAACAATGAAAGACAAAAACCATTTTAGAATTTTCAATTGCCTAGTGATAGCGCAGCTTTTGTTTGGTGGATTCATAAAATTATCAGTAGCGAAAAAGAATGCGGGTGAGTGAACACGACAGGCGGTGTTTCATTGAGAATTTTGTTTATTTTTGGACTTGCGATTATTTCCGAAATATTTTTTAGTAATTTTCCCATTAATCAGTCTTTTCAAAAGCAAATCTTTCAAGTTTAACTTCAGTGTGATTTCGGGCACGAACACAGAGCTTCCATAAGTTTATCAGCAGCGTCTTTCACCGGCAAGCCTTTGTACTGATTGATATCTCTTTGAACGATATCGTAGACTTGCTTCGACTTAATCTTCTTGAATCTCGGAAATTCAGCGACAAACTCGTTGAATGTCTTTTCAAAGTCAGTGGGAGTTACGTTCGGGAGTTGCTTGATAAAATTTCCCATCTTCAACTGCACTGCTGATGGCAAAGTGTCTTCATCTAAAAATGGAGAAGAGTTTTTGTTTCAATTTTGTATCGAAGCAAGCAATTCAGTTTAACTCATTTATGAATGAAAATTTGCTTCAAATTTGATTATAAAATTCCAACTCGAGTGGCACTTACTGCTGCCGCCCTTTTGCTCTACATCAAACTTGCCTTCACCGCATTTCTTTCTATTACTGCTTTCAACACCGACAGCATTGTCTTCGGTATCAGAATTCAGCACAGTGTCTTCGGCGTCATGGAACGTGATGCTCTTTGGTTTGATAATTCCATCTTTTTTCCCCATCTCAGTCACTTTTTTTTCGTATTCTTCGATCGTTTTCGATATTTCAAAGTCTGAAGATGACGCAAGACTTTGAATTGAAATGTTTCCATCGTCAGAGTCGTCGGAATCGTCCAAAAGATCTTCTAACGGCATGGAAAGCAATCCTTTGCCGCTGGTTGCACGGCGTACGAGTTTCGGCTTTGGCGGGACCGCAGACGGCTTTTCAGCGATACTTCTCGTAAAGTGGACGTGAAGCGGGTCGTAATCATTTTCGTCGCCAGACGTTCTCGATGGTTCCAAAGACGAAGGCAGTCTAAGAAGTGTCAAAACCCAATTTTTCACTTTGATTCAAACAAAAATCTTAATCTTTTCTACCTTCTGCCCGTAATGAGACCATACAGCGAGTACAAAAACGAGTTGAAACTCTGCAACGACTCCACGAAGAATTTCTTGATTATTTCCCAAAAGCTGCTCATGTTTGTTCCTAACTTTACCTTCACAAGTTAAATAAACACGGAAAGAGAAAATTTGCTTTGCCGCAACTTGAAGTTAAGAAAATTCTAAAATGTTTGACCGCCCGAAGTTCACTGCGATCGATTATTGTTGACCCAGATTTCGATGAAAACACGAGACGAGTTTTTATGACATAAAAAATCTTGAACGGAGATAAGCCGAGTTCAATGAATTTTAGTGGCGCTTATCAATGTCAGCTTGGGTGACGTCAAGGAATCCCTAACTTTTCTCAATTATTTCAACACTCAAATTTCTCAATTTTTCTAAAAATTCTCAGAGAATCTCGACTCAAAATTTTGAGCAAGTTTATGAAAATTCTCCCACGCTGATAACGACCAATAAACGCTTCGCTATGTGTCACTGTGTCAATGACGACTTGTTTAATTAAATTAGATGGATTTGTTGACATGATACTCGATATGGGCATTCCCGACCTGCCCAACGGCGTCAACGAGTCTCAGGGAATGTGTGCGGGTCAAAGGAACGCTTATCAGACACACAAGGCACCGGCATACACTATCAACAAAGGCGCGATGATTACAGTAGCGACGTCGGAAGTATGACAAATTCTTCATTCTTTCGTTTATTCATGATTTAAACTTGAACTTTACTACTCAAAAGATCTTTTCGGACGGTTTTCCTGCTGATTTCTCCATCGTCGCCGTGTTGAAGTCCAGACAACAATACTCAAGGGTGCCCGTGTTCTCGATCTACACATCTGACAGCGAAGAATCTCTGGTGTTGTTTGTTGGGTCGGAAATTGCGGTCGTCTATCAAGACAGTGAAGGTGCTCAGCTTGAAGACAATTTGATCAGCTTCGAAGGCAGCACCAACGATTTGCAGTGGCACAGAATTGGTATCAGCTTCAAAGGCGACTCAGTTACTTTGATTCTCGATTGCAACACACAAGTTACGAAGAAACTCGAAAGAACATCAAATCCCAAGATTTCAATGGATGGACTGATCTTTATGGGTGTTCAACTAGACGAAGAAGAAGATTACTTTATCGGAGACATTCAGACACTTATGGTTGCCGACAGACCTGACTCAGCTTATGAAATTTGCACAAAATATGCGCCAAACTGTGCTGGGGGTGCAGCTGCAATAGCGAGTGAAATCAGTGGATCAAGGCAGTCATCTGTATCTTCTTCGTCATCTTCACGTAACAGCTCAAGTTCAAGTGGACCAACTTCAAGAAGCGGTTCTAATGGCTCGTCATTAAATGGTTCGCTAAGACGCACATCATCAAACGGTGCTTTGAATCGTTCACCATCAAGTGAATCAATAAGTCGTTCATCCAGCTCAAGAAATGTCGCAAGTTCAAGACAATCAGGAAATGGCAATGGTCGGTCGAACGTCAACGCAACTGCTTCTCGATCAGCGAGTGAAAGAGAAAGAACTTACGACCTCAGAACTGAAATTTCACCAGCTAGCATCTTGGCTTCAGGTTCTAACAGTGCAGCTACAAATTTAATGTCTCGTGACAGTTCTGGAGAAAACGAAGACGGGCTTGGGATAGGTTTCAACAGTGAAGACGAATATTACGATTCATTGAACCCACCAGTCGACCGAACAAGGGCAGACACTTTCGTCGAACGGACACCAATCGAAAGTGAATATCGTGAAGCAGTGTACAACCCAGAGCCTGGAATTGACCAAAGTGTCTACGAACAAAACTTCGACAGTGCTACAAACGAAACTGAAACTGAAGACACTCAAGGATCTACTATTGCAACGACTTTCTCTACAATCGTTAACGGTGTGAAAATCAAGTCACTGCCCGGTCCCAGAGGCGGCCAGGGGTTGAAAGGTGACAAAGGAGATCCCGGTCCGATGGGTGACTACGGAAGAAACGGTTTAGATGGATCGTCTGGTTCTCCTGGCGCTCCAGGACATGTCTTTATGGTTCCAGTAAGTTGGAAACTATCAAACTAATGGGAAATTATAAAAGTAAGAATTTCAGACCAGTGGCAATGGTGGTGGTGGTGAAAAAGGTCCTGATGGACAAGCTGAAGCTTTCCGTCAAATGCTTGCGCAACACATGGTAAAATGGTACAACTACAAGTCTTGAGTTTTTACTTACGTTTGAATTACATTAGTTAGCAATGAAAGGCCCCGCAGGCCCTCAAGGCTTGACGGGAGTTTCTGGAAACCCCGGAAGACCTGGGGACCTCGGTGTGAAAGGAGAAACTGGAGACGCTGGTGAACCCGGCCCGCAAGGTATCCGTTTTAAAAATTCCAAGAATAATCGAACTTAATTTAACTCCATTTTGAAGGATCACGCGGTTTGATGGGTCTTCCTGGCAGGGAAGGAAAACGAGGACATGCTGGACGTGACGGAGAACGTGGAACTGCCGGTCCAATGGGTCTTAAAGGCGAGCCTGGGCCACTTGGAATGCAGGGACTTCCAGGAGAAAAAGGCGACCGTGGAAAGTTTGGTCAGCCTGGAGAAAAGGGTGACAAAGGAAGCGATGGCATTCAGGGTGATGATGGGCCTGTCGGTGCACATGGTTTGATCGGAGAAATGGGGCCGCGTGGTTTCACTGGCCCTCGAGGCTTTCCAGGTAGGTTCTCGGCATGGAATCCTATATTTGTTCAAATTTGTAATCATTTTCAATTTTAGGTCCACCGGGTAGCACTGGAGTAAGTGTTTTGGAGTTTCTCAATTGCATAAATTATACATTTGGCTATTTAGATAACAGGATCCGAGGGTGCTCCTGGTTCGAAAGGAAATCAAGGACCACCGGGACAATCCGGACCTTTAGGTAAGGCTTCTTGGAATTAATTGAAAAACAATAGCGTCAATTTCTCAAAATAGGTTTGACTGGCCCGACGGGACCTCCTGGCACGAGTGGAATTCAAGGAAACATAGGTAAGATAATGCCACGTTCCATTGATTTGATTGATAGAACAAAATATTGCAATCTTCCAAAGGCCCTCCGGGAATTCCTGGCCCACAAGGAAAGCCCGGTTATCCAGGAAGCCCAGGTGCACCAGGCTCAGACGGTCGTGCTGGAAATCAAGGAAGCCCCGGGTTGAAAGGTGAACAAGGCCAACAGGGCGTTCAAGTACGTTAGATGTTGTAAAATGATTCAATATGCTAACAACACATTTTTAAGGGTTCAATTGGATTTCCGGGAAGTCGTGGGCCGAAAGGTGATGACGGACTTAGAGGAGTTGCCGGAGAAAAAGGAGACAAGGGTGACCTTGGTATGCAAATAATTCTACAATACATCTAGTCGTGATAATTATAACTTGTGTAAATTCCAGGCCATGATGGAGAAAAGGGAGACCAAGGCCAGCCAGGAGAAAAAGGTCCAATTGGGCCACAGGGAATGGCAGGTATATTATATTTTGTAACAGTTTCATCACGCATTAACCGTAAATAAAATTTCTAGGTTTGGAAGGGCCAGAGGGACCAAAGGTAAGAATCATATCTACTTATAATGAGGAATACTCGCTGCAACACCAATTTTCAGGGTTTTGAAGGACCCAGAGGTGAAGCTGGTTCAATGGGACTGCCCGGTGAAAAAGGAAAACAAGGTTAAACAAAAACTCAAAATGTTTCATAAAATGTTCATTAATGTTATTTCATTATCATCAGGTTTGCAAGGCTTCCCAGGATATCCAGGTAAAAGATTGAGTGAAGAGTTATCAGAATGAATTCAAAACAAGCGTTGAATCTTGTTCTTAGGCTCTCCTGGAGACAAAGGAGACAAAGGATCACCGGGGACCGTTGGTTCCGTCGGATTGAAAGGAGAAAGAGTAAATAAACAAATATCTTATGAAAACAAGGCCACAACAATTTTTATTTAAAGGGAAATGCTGGCCAAGCTGGTGAGAGAGGTGAAACCGGCCCGCGAGTAAGCAATCATCGAATAATTTAGCTGAATAATTACGGCTCCCTGATAAATTACAATCCACTTTTTCTTAAGAATCACATTTTAGACTTGATATTTTTACTGAAAGAAACTTAAAAAAATCAAGTTTCTAAGTTGTGTGGTTCTTAAGAAAAAAGTGGGTAGTAATTTATCGGCGCGCTGTAATTTATCCAAGATTGACCCTATCACTTAGAAAGTCAATTCTTTAGGGTTTTAGAGGCTCTAGAGGTAGAAGGGGAAGCGATGGCCCGTCAGGACCGAAAGGCGACACCGGAATGCCGGGTGCGCCTGGACAAACTGGAGAAGCGGTAAGTGGCTAGACCAAAGTAGCCATCGAAACAAGGTATTTATTATTGAGTCAATATTTAAACAACAGGGACCACAAGGCGTAGAAGGTTCACGTGGAGTTCAAGGTTCGTTACATTGAAAATATAATCAACTCGATCTTCTTTTACAAGATTTATTGAAATTTGTGAGTTTCATTGTGCAATGAGAAAGTGAAAATTCTGATCAGAAAAAATAGGTTTGAATGGTGTTTGGATGTTGGATTGAATGGAAAGCTTCCTAACTAACAATAAACTCTCGTTTGCTTGAAAAACATTCGAATAATGCTTGGTCGAATAAAGCTAACGTTCAAATCAATATCAGGAACAATTGGATCTCCTGGAAAGGACGGCAAAAATGGTCCTGCAGGTTTTCCTGGCGAGAGAGGTGAACGTGGAGAACAGGGACCCGTAGGTCAACCTGGTCCTGTTGGAACGATTGGTATTAAATTTTAGAACTTTTATTTTTCAATGTTTCATGGTAATTATTCATAGGATTACCTGGACCAAGTGGAGAACCGGTTTGTAGAATTTTATTTTTTCAAAGAGTCTTGACTTAGAATTTGCTTTGAAACAAAAGGGTCCAAACGGAGAACCAGGAGTTCCTGGTAAAAAACAATAATTTATCACATGATTGAAAAACTCATCAAATTTTTTTAATTTAGGCCACCCTGGTCCACCCGGAGAACAAGGTATGAAGGCTTCAATATATTAGTGAAAACCTATTTAAATTTTATTTTTTCTATCAGGACCAAACGGAGAATCTGGAAAAGAAGGTATTTTGTTATAATTTGAAATTAAAAGTGTTAGTAAAAAAAGCTCTGTTTCACCATAGGACAACCCGGAATTCCTGGACCAATGGGAAAAAGCGGTGTACCTGGACCTCAGGGCTTGACTGGGTAGGAACTTAAATCTGCCACGAAAAAAGTTTTAAAAATGTTTACACTTTTAGTTTCCCGGGAGAACGTGGAAATCAAGGTCAACCAGTATGTTTATTTGCTCATTATCAAGATAATTAGTTTCTAGTCTCTAATTTTTAACAGGGGTTGGGAGGTTTGAAAGGAGAAGTTGGACCCCCTGGATTACTCGGGCCAATGGGTGACAAAGGACAACAGGTAAAGAAAAAATAAATCAAGCGCAACTTGCATTTGTAACGATTATAAACGTAAGGGCCCACCCGGAAAAGAAGGTGTTCAAGGACCAGAAGGAAGACCTGGTATGAAAAACGAAAAAACTTGTTAAGAAAGCTTTAAGCTAGAATGTTTTTTTAATTAGGGCCACCGGGACCGGCTGGAGCTTCTGGCTTGAAAGGCGAAAGAGGTGATCCAGGATTACAAGTTAGCAATTTTGAGTGTTCTTTGTTTAGTTTTATGCAATTTAATGTATTAAATTCATAAGGGAGCGATTGGAAGAGATGGATTACCCGGTTTGAGGGGTCTTGCTGGACCTCCCGGGCCTATGGGATTACCCGGTGAAGACGGCGACAAAGGTGAGTCAACTTCTGACAGATGATTGTCAAAGTTTCTACATCTTAATCATTAGGTGACATCGGCCCTCCGGGAGAGAAAGGTGAAAAAGGCGGTATTGGTGAAACTGGACCCGTTGGAGTCCAAGGCATCCAAGGTGTTCGTGGGGAGCAGGGCCAAATTGGCCAAACTGGAGAAAGTGGACCCCCGGGAATTCAAGGATTATCTGGATCGAAAGGTGACATGGGTTCTCAAGGCGTTCAAGGCCCTCCTGGACCTATTGGAAGCCAGGGAATGCCTGGGTTGAGAGGAATCAAGGGCAGTGGTGGAGACAGCGGTGCACCAGGTGCTTTCGGCCCAATCGGTCAAAAAGGCGAGCCAGGAAGACGAGGAACAGCTGGAAGCGATGGTTCCATGGGAAAACCTGGACCAAACGGCTTGCAAGGTCCAATCGGGGAAACCGGCACGTCAGGCCTTCCGGGACCACAAGGAATTGAAGGAAAAGAAGGAGAAAGAGGACATCAAGGCGTCAAAGGAGAAACTGGAAAGTTTGGCGCCCCTGGTGGGCCTGGAAAAAGAGGAGCTCCCGGAAATGAAGGCCCTAAAGGAGTTCCTGGATCTCCCGGTAATAAAAATGACAACATTTTGAGACTTTCTGATTTAATCTTGAGCCTTCATATCATCATAGGCTTACCTGGCAACCAGGGAGAACAAGGATTAGCTGGAATCAAAGGTGACCCAGGAAGAGATGGTGATGATGGCAAGAAAGGAGACATCGGCCCAGCTGGAATTGCTGTATGTCTAACATAACGGAAGCATTATCTCGGAATATTCTTATCCAAATTTTTTGTAGGGAATTCCTGGCCAACCCGGTGTAACTGGGCCACCCGGAAAAATGGGAGCTGAGGGCAAAGCTGGTGCTCAAGGAAACACTGGATTAAGAGGCGAAAAGGGAGACAGAGGAATTGAAGGCCCGGTTGGACCTTTGGGTTTCACTGGACCTTCAGGCCCGGCTGGAAAGCAAGGGGTAAAACTTCACGAGTTTTACATAGAAATGAAAAGAATTCAATTTTATTTTATTCTATAGCCAACAGGATTGCGTGGTTCTCCTGGACCATCGGTAAGCATTGTTTAAAACCCGGTTGACTTAATGAATTTTACAATTTATTTCAGGGTGAAGCTGGTGCAACTGGAAACACTGGACCGCAAGGGCCAGATGGACTGATCGGAAAAGTAGGATCTCCAGGCGAGAAAGGTGACAGGGGAAAACGTGGAATGAAAGGTCACAGGTAGATATGAAATTTTTAAAGATTTTGGGAAAGCAGAGAAATCTTTTCTTTTTCAGAGGTGAACTTGGTCTTGTTGGAATCAAAGGAGAACAAGGTAAATTCTTTTCAACTCTGACTTTAAACTAAACATTAAAACTTAATTTTTAATAGGTGAAAAAGGAGAGAAAGGTCCAAAAGGCGATCTCGGAGATGTCGGTCAAAAGGGTGACTTGGGTCCACCTGGCTTAATGGGAATCAAAGGTAGTATGACTTTTATTCTGTGTCAAAAGGATACTAGTTAAAATTTTTAAAAAAAATAATAAATAGGAAGCGACGGTCCGCAGGGTTTGCAGGGCGAAACTGGTCCCACCGGTCCAAAAGGAAGCAATGGACAGGATGGCCAAAAGGGTGAAACTGGAGGCTCGGGTATTTATTCACTGCCACCATTTGCTTGAATACTTCTGACCCTTTAGTTTCTGTTTAAAGGTCCCCCAGGCCCTCCAGGCCCACAAGCGGAAGCACCTCTGATTCCACCGGAGCTCTTGTTTAGAAATGACTTTACTCTCACCAAAGGCGAAGAGAGGATGAAACGTGATCTAGAAAATATGGAACGTTTGGCAGCTGAACTCGATGATGCTGATATTGATGAACTAATGGGTGTTGAGAAGAAAACAAGCCGAAAGTCAAGCAGTAGCAAAAAAAAAAAGACCAAAGATGAGATGGGACCTAAGTTCTTGGACATGTACAGCTCAATTTACACAATGCGTCAAGAACTTGATCGAATAAGGAAGCCTGTCGGAAGCAGAGAAAGTCCCGCTAGGACTTGCAAGGACTTGTGGTATGGCCATAATCACCTTGATAACGGATGGTACTGGATTGATCCGAATTTGGGAATGGTTGATGATGCAATTTATGTGTTTTGCAACATGACTGCTGAAGGTGAAACTTGCGTTCATCCAGGTATGATTTTTTTTTAAATACTAGTGGCTAAATCTAAAATACACTACTTTGCAGATATTCATAGCTCTCAAATGCCAAACATTCCATGGCGAAAGGAAAACGATAAAACCGATTGGTATTCAAACCTCCGAGGTGGATTCAGAATCTCTTACGAAACGGTTGGAGCAGTACAAATGAAGTTCCTTCGGCTGCTGTCACAAGAATCTTACCAAAATTTTACCTACACATGCATGAACAGCGTCGCCTGGTTCAACAGCAATCGAGAAAACTATGAATCATCCATCAAATTTTTGGGCGAAAATGACATCGAAATTGGCTACGAAACACATGGAGTTAAACCGTTTGTGTTGTCTGATGGTTGTCGAACTGGGAGAAGCAAAAGCGAGACAATTTTTGAGATAAGAACGAAAAAAGTAGAGTACTTACCGTTGATCGATTTCTATCCCGTTGATTATGGATCCCAACAACAAGCCTTTGGCTTCCAGATGGGTCCCGTTTGTTTTAAATAACGATAACACTAAAACTAAACAGCTAATTTTAATGTTCACTGCCATCTTTGAGTTAATAAAGCATTCATCACAAATGAAATTTATGGATGTTTATTGAAACATAAATGAAAATTATTTTTATTCGGGCTTAAAGTGAATGGCTCTTACCTTCTTCAAAGGCATTTTTTAGCTCGAAATTTTCAGTTTTTCTGAAGCTTTTCAAAATCAAATGTCACAAGGTAAAATTCTTTTCAGTACACTTTGTCTTCTGAAAACTCGGTAACGCATTTTTTTTTAAAAAAAAACGATCAATTTTCTGACTGTGGCGCTGCTGTTAAATGCTACATTAATTGTCGGGTCGTGGATACCATCACTCAAAAAGCTTGATGACACATTGTAAATATCTTTCTTTATTAT
>JPYR01000141.1:7498-62659 GCA_000775305.1 Belgica antarctica
TCAATCGAAATTGCATAATCTCAGACAAGTCAGCCCTTTAACCCGCCACCCGGACGCTCTTTCAAGCATAATCATACTGCAAATAATTCGCGCTATGCTTTGTTTGGATTTAATCTGACATGGTGTTTAAAGTGAGCCATGAATAAGCCCAATGACGTAATGCAGATTTTTTCGTGTCGTCTGTGGTTTCGGTGATCGCTCGCGGTGACTCATCCGCTCATTGATATTCTCAACGCGCGTTTGGACTCGATGATGATCTCAAGTCTATATGCCAATCGTCTGCACCTACGAGTTTGTTTTTCCAATTCTAGAAACGGAAGATCGTTGGCGAGTCGACTTCAACGCAGGTTCTACGCGACCTGGAGATCTCGCTTCGCACGAACCACATCGAGTGGGTGAAGGAGTTCCTCGATGACCAGAACCAGGGCCTCGATGCGCTCGTCGATTATCTCAGCTTCAGGCTGCAGATGATGCGATACGAACAGCAAATCCAAGACGACTTGGATGATTCAAATGAACGCATCTCGAGCCAGCAGCTGAGTGCGAGCACCGGCAATATCAACAACAACACGCACAGCTCTTCGCATAATCGTTTGACGATGATCTCGACTAACAACCGACCCGAACTGAACGAGATGTTGAGCAGTCCTAGCACTAAGCGACGATCGCGCCACATTCAAAAGCTCAACATGGGATCGACGACCGACGACATCCACGTGGGCATTATGTGCCTTCGCGCGATCATGAACAACAAATACGGGTTCAACATGGTTATCCAGCACCGCGAAGCCATCAATTGCATCGCTCTGAGCTTGATCCACAAGTCACTGCGAACGAAGGCGCTGGTACTGGAGCTTCTCGCTGCCATCTGCCTAGTGAAAGGCGGTCACGAAATCATTCTCTGTGCCTTCGATAACTTTAAGAAAGTCACTGGCGAAACGAAGAGGTTCGAAACACTGCTCGACATGTTCATCAACTACGAGGTGTTCAAAGTGGACTTTATGGTTGCGTGCATGCAATTTATGAACATAGTCGTGCACTCAGTCGAAGACATAAATTACCGGGTGCATCTGCAGTACGAGTTCACGGCGCTCGGACTCGACGATTACCTCGAGAAGCTGCGACTGACCGAGTCGGAAGAGCTTCAAGTGCAAATCTCGGCGTACCTCGACAATGTCTTCGACGTGTCTGCACTGATGGAAGACAGCATAACAAAAACTGCCGCTTTAGAGAGAATCAACGAGCTTGAAGACGATCTCGGCAGGGCCAGTGATCGAATTGCCGAAATTGAACGCGAAGCGGCGTTCAACATCGCTAATCTCCAGACAGAACTACAACGAATCCGACAGGAGCGCGACGAACTGCTTCAAAAGCAGCGCGTGTTCGACGACGAAGTCAGCACCCTGAAGAAAATGGTGCAAAAGCACGAACAAGAGTCAAAGTCGAGGGAGTCGATGCTTCTCGAGTTGGAGAACTTCTCAAAAACACTGCCGAAAGGAACGTCGTGGCAAGACGTGTCGAACCTTCTGGCCAAGGGCGGAAAGTTGTCAGACATCAGCCCCAATCACGATTCGAAATCAAACAACGCAGTCAAAGAGAATCCTAGTCCCGCTGCCCCAGCTCCACCGCCACCTCCTTTACCCGTCGACGTCAACAAGAGCCCTCCAATGGCGCCGCCAGGTAATTACTTACGCAATTATTCCTGCGCCATTAATTAGCATCGTTTTTCCACTTTCAGCTCCACCGAAGCCGAACAGCAGTTTCATTCCACCTCCACCCATGCCAGGCATGATGCAAGCACCGAGTGGCGCAATGACAATCAAGCGAAAGGTTCAAACGAAATACAAGTTGCCAACCCTCAACTGGCAGGCACTGAAGCCCAACCAAGTGCGCGGAACAATTTTCAACGAGCTTGACGACGAAAAACTTCACAAAACCATCGACTTTGCTGACTTTGAAGAGAAATTCAAAATCGGCATTGGCATTGGAGCGCTGGCCTCATCAGAGTTGGACGGACTCGCGCGTGATTTTTCGAGCAAGCGGTTCAAAAAGCCGGAAAATATCTCGCTGCTTGAACACACGAGACTGAGGAACATTGGTAAGTTCAGCAGATTTTGAAGTGAATTTATGCAAATTAAACGCCCTGAACGTTCTATTTACAGCGATTTCGAGGCGAAAGCTGGAAATGAGTTCAGAGACGGTGATAAAAGCCATCAACAACCTGGACCTGAAGACTCTTTCGCTGGAGAACGTTGAGCTGCTGCAAAAAATGGTGCCGACGGAGCAAGAGTCGAAGCTGTTCAAAGACTTCGTCATCGAGAAGAAAAACATCAACCTGCTGACCGAGGAAGACAAATTCGTGCTTAATCTCACCAAAGTCGAGAGAATCTCGTCGAAGCTGTCCATCATGAACTACATGGGCAACTTCTTCGACAGTATTCACCTCATTAGTCCAGTGAGTTGCGCAACGCTGAACAAACAGTCACTCATTAGGTGTACTAATTGAATTCATTTGTGTTTCAGCAAATTTACTCAATTATTTCCGCATCAACGTCGGTGAAATCATCGAAGAAGTTCAAGTCGCTGCTGGAGGTGGTTTTGGCGTTCGGCAATTATCTGAACTCGAGCAAGCGTGGACCCGCATACGGTTTCAGACTGCAGAGTCTTGACACGCTGCTTGACACGAAGTCAACAGACAAAAAGCTGTCACTGCTCCACTACATCGTGTCAACGATCCGCCAGAACTTCCCAGATCTGCTAAACTTCGACTCCGAGTTCTTTTGCATCGACAAGGCTTCGCAAGTGTCACTAGAAAATGTCATTACCGACATTAGTGAACTCGAGAAGGGAATGGAAGTCGTGCGAAGAGAAGTGGAACAGCGCGGCAAGAACGCACAAAATCTTGTGTTGAAAGACTTCCTTGCCAACTCAGAAGAGAAACTCAAGAAAATCAGCGCCGACACGAAAGTTTCGCAAGCAAGCTTCAAAGAGTGCCTCGAGTTTTTCGGAGAATCATCAAGAAATCCTGACGCAAATGCTTTCTTCTCCCTGCTTGTTCGGTTTGTCAAAGCCTTTAAGGTAAGAGTTCATCGTCAAAGCTTTGTCTGGACTGTCAACGTACGAATTTTCATGCGAATTCGCTCAATTTTCTTGCAGACAATCGATCTCGAGAATGAACAACGACGGCGCCTGGAGCAGGCCGTGGCTCTCGCAGCACAGAAGAAAGTAGGCGACGCTCAGGTCGTTTTACGAAACAAAAACAATCAAAAGAAGCAACAAGTAAGACACTTTATTCTTGTTAACCGTCCCCACTAACCCCGCATGCTTCCCACTAGCTTCAAATTCCTTTGAAATCCAATAAAAAGTTTGTCACGAAATTTTAAGCAAACCAAAACCAATTTTCAGGAAGCGGTCATATCCGAGTTGAAGCAGCAGACAAACGCTATCCGCGAGAAGAAACTGTTGCAGCAAGAGGACGTTTACAATGGTGCATTAGAAGATATTTTATTAGGATTAAAGTCAGAGCCTTACCGGCGAGCGGATGCAGTCCGCCGAAGTCAGCGGAGACGAATCGACAGCAACCGATATTCAAGAACTCTGGAAGAAGACTTTTAAGGAACCTTAGAGACATTTAGACTTACGATACTTTCCCTCTCTCTTGTATTGATTACAAATTTATTTTTTATGCGTAAGATTTTGCTTAAGAAACTTAGACGAGAGTTTGGTGAAGCCATCTAGAAAAAGCTGTGGATTTGTGGGTGGGATAATAGTTGATAAAGGTTGAAGAAGTTCAGCCTGTAGACAATGCTGGAGATAGCTGGTCTCAATCACTAAATAAAGTTATCGGGCTTGTTTAAGAAGGTTCCAGTCTAAAATTAGCTGAATGATGATTAAAAAGCAGTTTTCTTTATCAAAATTGTCAGTTTAGTCGGGTCACGGCTATCAACGCCAAGTGAATCACACATTTCATCACGCATAGAATAGAAGCCAAATCACATTTCTTATCAGCTTAATGTCAATTCCGTTCCAAATTTGTCTAACTTCGACGGTTTAATCATCAGAAATGAGAGTTTGAGTGTAAAACATGTCAAGATCACCAAAAAACTTCACTCATTCATGCTTGTACATTCACGCAATTCTCACGTAAACATATTTTAATCACATCGTCCCACGCTTCTTCTAGATGGTTTCGACCTTCAGTTATAAACTTTATCTCTTAAAACAAGCAATGAAAGTTTTTTCTCCTAAATTATTCGAATAGTTCACCGACAAAGTGAAACAGCAAAAAAAGCGCCAAGCTCGACTGCGAAAACCTATTTTCAAATTTACATTTCCATTTATCATCACGATTTATTTTTCCGCTAACACGATCAGCTAGAGAGCGACGAGCAGCGCGATGGATAAGATAAAAATGCTTTCAAACCCCCCGCTATTAGAAAAATGTTTAATGTTTTTAAATATTTGCATGGAGAAACTTTCCAGCTCTCGTGCATCTTTGTCCCGTTCCCGCTCCATCGTCTCCGGCGACGTCAGTTGCACTAAAACACTTTTTTGCATGCTTTAGCGATAGCAGCAATGGAAGATCCGTGTAGCACGGCGGAAAAGTGGTTTTTTTCTCTTCTGAAACAACAAACCATGACAAATTTCATTTCTTTAAGACCGTTTCTTTCGGGTTCTCTCCTTTCGACAACAAAAGAATCTCTCCAAAGTTTCTCACTCGTGGTGTTTTCATTATTCCCTTAAAAATAAGACGACGAGGATGACACAAAGCACAAATGCCTTTCCTTTCATTCGAATAAAACCCACAAAAAGACTAAATGTTCGCAAATGATAATATTTTTATGAATAAAAAGAGAAGAAAAGTGGAGGATGAGAAAACACGAAATTTTCATTTGTGTCTATCTTCGGGGGTGGTTCGTCGGTGATGTTAGCCTCGGGGGTTGAAAAATAATGGTTGAACAGATTTTAAAGTTTCCAATAAATTCATTTTTGCAATACAAAGTTCGTAGGGAGTTATATCGGGTCGAAAGGGTTCCAGTGTTAGAAAGGTCGCTATTCAAGGGTCATGCATACTCGGCCGCCCTACGAACCGGCTGGAAAGTGTTTATCTTGAGTTTTGTTTAACAAAACTGCTGCGTCCAAATTTTAAAAGGAATTTTACTCCTTTTTATCTTTGAAAGTTCTCAAAACTGCCTTGGGGCTGCTAGCAATTAACTCGACTGGCAACCGGAAGTCTCTCACTCCGGTATGGATGATTTAATCTCCCGGAAGTTTAAATATCAAACAAAATTTCAATAAAATGGAAAGGCTTTTGCTAATCACTGAAATGACGTCACCGATAACCGCCCCCACTTCTCTCCTGTTAGTTTTTGTGATAATGTTCTTCACTGTTTATCTCACAGCTTGTATTTTTGATAGAAATATTATGGCCTCAAAGCAAATAAAGGAGAAATTTTGAATACTTGAAGAAGTTGAAAACTATTCGAAGCATAAATTCAGGAAAACGAAGCCACAAATCTTCCGACAAGTCTCGATCAATTTTCCCACAAGATGTTGCAACTTTTTTTTACAGTGGCAGCCCTTCAACGAGCCAAGAACAGATTCCAAGCTTCGATTGCAAATAATTTATTGAATATAATAGAATTTCGTGTAATCTTCTGCACCTTGGATCAACATAGTGTACATTTCAGCAGGATCGATTGACATTTCTTCTTCGTCGTCAAGCAATTTCGTTCCGTTTCGATTGTCTGCTGATAAGAAAACGTTTCGTTTCCTTCTACCAATCGGTCTCCGCTTTCTCAGCGGTATAGATCCGGCGTTCATTAAAGCGTTCATGGTACCTGTTCCACTTGGTAAACCCATTGCATTCGAATTGTACATGTACATTGTGCCTGAAATTGGAGAGAATTTATCAATCAACGACTTTAAAGTCAGCAGAAAGCATGAAGGAGAAGAAGTGAAGCGGAATAACGAACTTTACCTTTACTCTTGATAGCTTGAACTATCATACAAAGCAGGTACCCTGCGAATGCCAGGAATGCCAGCGCAGTAATGCTGATTTGGAAGAACGTTTGGATCTTACTCGGTTTGCTATCCCAAGGATTTTCCATCGCTGCTCCGCTGCTCCAGCCAATCTTGCGGATTAATTCCCTTTCAGCTACACTCATCACTGTTGGTAGTGCAGGGCTGGCCGTCTTCGTTGCGCCAAAGAAAGTCCGGTCGCTGATGTCGTCCATCATCCGACTCTGCATGTCGTCGTGGTCACTCGTCGGGTACACATCGAACTTGTCTTCAATCAAGTCTTTCAGCGACTTTCTAACTTTCAGCAATTGTTCAATCGGAAGCTCACTCAAGTGCTGCAGATCGTGTTCCAGGAAATTCGTCGGACGTATTGACAAGCTTTTGTTAACGCGGTGATTGGAAATGTTGTTTTCACCCGCAGCCATCGCTGGACAATGCCAAAAGTTCAGTAAAATAATGAATTTCAATTTCATTTTAGACTTTTAATGAAATTTTCACTTCACAACTTCATAACACGAGCGATAATGAAAAACTAAACGACAGATTTACTTAAAAGCGGAAAAACTCTTCACAACAGAGTTCTGCTCGAGGTAGTTCGAAATCGAAAGAACCAAATTACTGTCTTTATGAGTGCAAAACGACGCAATCGTTTTATTTGTTTGCTGCTTTTTATTCCGATGTAGACATTTTCTAAAAAATGCAATTTCTCTTAATTTACATGCAGAACCGAAAGAAAGCGTTGTGAAAGATGTTACCCAGTTGCATCTGAAGCTTCTGCAGATGCCTTGGGTTTTTAGGTTTTGACGTGAAAATTTAAGATTAAAGAAACAGAAAGAAACTAAAAACTTAATTTGGTTGGGAGTTGTACAGTTATGATGTCAATAAAGGTTTCTTTACAGTTTGAACTTTGAATTTGAGGTTAGAAATAGTCAAGAAAGCTGAAGTAACAAGACATTTCTTGCAGAAACCAGCTGCCACCTTTAAACCTAACTTCAAAGATGAAGCTCGTCTGGGGACTGTTGGAAGATGGTGTCACAAGAATTTTCCTAATCATGAAGGTTGTAAAATTCATAAGTTATGAAAGCTTACAGAAATTGTACAACTTTCTTGATTTGGTGAGATCAAAATACAAACTTTAAACCTCCACACTCTCCCCATGTCGATAAACTTCAAAGTACGCTGCGCATCTTTATTACCTGTACTTTGCTTTGTCATCAAAACAGCAATAAAACAATTTTCAACGCTACGATGTACGCTCTTCAACTTTGCACCACTTTGCACCCGGTGAAAACTTTTGAAGATTTTCTCAGTTTTTGTTATTTCAGCAGAAGAAAAGAAATAAATTAGATGAACAGATGAGAAATTTTATTGAACTCGTTGATTTGAAATTATGTCATTGAATTGTGCACGAGAAAGGAAAATATTTATTTTGTTTTGTCTTCTATTCCCGTCCTGGTTTCGAGATCCTTGATTTATCAAATCGAAAGAGATAAACGTTTTTCTTTCTTAATTTTCCACCCACAAACTCGTCGAAAGCGAGCCAAAGTCTTATTTTTATCTTTGAAAAAAAACTTCAAAATTGTGGAGAGAAATTTTCTTTTATTGTGGCGACACATTCAATAAATTTGGGGATAAACTTGTGCAACGAAAACAACAAACAGCACGCCAGACATTTACATCGCATAAATTTCCAATTTAAATTCCATTCCAGTCCCGGCAAAAAATTGTATTTCTGCTATTCGATTTAAAATCATCTGGTAAAATGTCGCCAGTATACAAAAGCGGTACAACCAGCTACAATGTAGTGCCAAACTCGAGAGAACATTTAACTTGACCAACTTTGCAGTGCACTCTGTGGAATCGAAAATCCTGCAGAAAGCAGATCAGGCAAAAATCGAGAAAGAATTCATAATAAATTAAATGCTTTTAAGCATAAAAAGCTTTTAAGCTGCCTCACTTGAAACTGTGGTGAAGAATAGCTAGCTACACCAGTGAAGAATGGGGAAAAGCACAGAAGCTTGTTCGCTTTCAATTACTTGATTTTTTAATGCATTAAAAAATTCACTCGGGTCGACTTAGGTCGGTTCAATTATGAAGGGTGAAGACAGCATAAATATTAAAAATGAATTTTTGTGTTCGGAACTTTGTTTTTAATTGTCTGTTCTTTGGGGTTGGGGGCTGTGTGGGTGTGATGGGACGTTTGAGTTCGTATTTTGTTAAAGCTACTTTGTAAAGGTTGGTTGAGTGTGAAATGTTAACAGTTATGGAAGTAGAATAATGGTGAAATGCTGGTAGATGAAGGTTCAAGTGTTATGAACATCTGCTTGCTATTTTTATAATGCTGTTAAAATCCTGATTGTAGTCATGTTTGTTAGAGCGAACAATGAAACATGTCAGATCACTACACCTAGTTGAAGTCTTATACCAAAAAGAATCGTGGTTTAGCTCCTTTAAAATTCAAAAACACAAGTTGACAGCTTTTTAAAGACTACAAATTTCCCCCTTTTATAATATAGAAATATTTCCACACGTGACATTTCATCCAATTCACCCCCGTTGAAATTTTCCAAAGCACATTTCAACTAAAACTCAATTTCAGAAGAAAAAAGTTTCACTTTGCAGATATGGACTACAAAATGACATTATAGTTTGCATGCATTTTCGGAGAAATTTCAGACAGCTTTGAACTGCAAAGTTTTGCACTGCAACAGAAAACTTCGTCTAGGGCTGTCGACATGGCCACCGCATGGAGATTTCTGATGTTTTGCTCCAAGTCAATATTGAACGTAAACATCGGAGGTTGATGAATCGCTTCGTATTACTCAAACGCTGTGTGGAAAGTGATTTGGCGAACGGGTGTGCGCATGGCCGGGTGGAAGGCGAATGATTCATTTCGCGCGAGACTGGAAGCTTTGGAAAAGTTCGTTTTTCGCACACCGAGAAAAATCTGCGAAAATTCTTCCATTCAGAAACTGAGCGGACGTTTAAGACGGAAGACACGTTTCTGTTCGCGCGCGTCCTAACAAGTGAAGTTTATTACCGAATATTGGGATTTCATTAATCAAGTCGCGTGAGCAGGCTGTAGCACTCGGAGATTAGACAAGCTCCCATCACGGCCAACACCGCCTCGGTCGCCGGACAACCGTTTTATACTCAGAAAAGCCATTTTATATTCTCCACGCCGGAGAGCAGCAGTCGTGTGTAGCAAGGAGTAAAACTAAGTGTGAAAAGAAAGAAAAGAGAAAATCTAACAGCGGAACCGTTGTGTGAGGTGAAGAAAATTGGCAAATGTGTATTTTTCGTTTGGCTCCATCCTGCTACGTGTTTCTCGCGCCGTTACTTGGCGCTCTCCCGAAACCTGCCGAGTTGTTTGTTTTTATTCGGGCTAATTAAAACTCTCCACGTGTGCAGCAGGGAGAAAAGACGTTCCTCTTCTTCGCAGCATTTCATTGCCAAGAAATTATCGAGGAAAGCCTTATGGCGAAACTTTTTCCCTGCTAATCAGTGAGACAAGAATCTTCGGTTTTTTGTTAAAAAAAGATTTCCCGCAAACAAAAACACAAGCCAGTCGAAAGAATGAAAGAATGTGAGATGAAAATTGAAAAGCAAACTCTCGGAAAAAAAGTAAAAGTCTGCATAAGAAAAGAAGAAAACCGAAGCACAAACCTTAATGCTGGTATTTACCAGCAAAGGCTCTGTAATTTTTTGTGCTTTTGTGCACAACACAGCAGCAGTGTTTTTATGAAAAAAGTCGAAAAAATGGAAAATTAAAAAGAAGAAAAATCCCCCAGACAAAAGCAAATTATAGTGGAGCTCATGCGGCGCTTTTAAAGCGAAAGCTCTTCGGGTGAATTGCCGTTTTTCGGTCTAAAGCCGGGGTGGCCGAAAGTAATAAATGTGATGCGATCAAGCTCCTTACCACACGAAACACCATTAAACTGTGCAATTAAGTGATTGAAAAGCCGAGAAGGAAACAAATTTTGCAGGGAAAATTACTGGCTTTGTGACGGTGTGGAACATGGAAGGGAAGTGCTGGGATTTTGTTTTGAAATGCTTTAGGAAGCTTTGCTAAATTTTGAAATTAGCAGAATGTTTGCAGTGTTAATTAATTCTTGATAGCTCAATGTAACATTGAAAAGTGAAGATGTGTGGTTCGAATCCTACAAAAAATTCTTTGTTGGGTAATTTTGTTGTTCCTTTTTCCATTTTGTTCCAAATCATAAAACTCGTCAGCAAATTTCCCCTAAAGCTTCACTATCCACTCTTCTGCATTCCATCCACGTACAACTGCACTAACTCAGCAACCTAATAACCGCTGTCGACGGGCATAAAACAAACGTTCTCCGCGCTCGCCTATATCCCAACGCCGGCTTCAAAGCTTCGGGATAATAACTTCACATGTTCACAACCATTTACCGATTCAGCAGACGCAAACCTTTGTTTATCGTCATGTAAACTGTTTGTCTGCATTAGAAGCATATTTTCTAGTTTAACGAGGTTATTCGGTATTTGCTGGCTGCTTGTCTCTCGTTCCCCACTCCCGTGAACAAACAACGAATGTTCCTGCAGCGAAAAATCTTCTTTCTCTCGTCTAATCCCTAATAATTTCTAAGCTGCTGAAAAATATATTTTGAAAACTGCTCTGCTCTGCTGGCTAATTTGCATACATGGCAGCGTGTTTGTTGGGTAGAGTGGGGGAGAGACCAAAGAGCTCTCAACGTACGTGACAAAATTCTGCCACTCTTTAAAGGTTCTGAGTCGCAGCCGATAAAATAGACTCGAACCTGACTTGGTTAGGAAGACTTGGAAGGCGTGTAGTGAGATAAGCAGGCGGGCTGGGACGCGATACATCAGCCGCAGGTCGCAACGGACGAACGAGAGCTTACTGCTTATTATTCCATGTCGTCAACGTGCTAAAATTTTCAATATTTCGATTGTTTGTTAATTTTTTGTTCTGTCGTTTCGCCTTCCACACTCAGCATGGAGCGAGCACAAAACTTTTCCCTCCGTCTTTTGTGTAACCTACGAAAAAAGTTCCTTCGACGATGATACCAGAATGAAAGATGATGATAATCGCTTGTCGGAGGTTTTGTGAATGACAAGCTCTTTGTATTCTCGCCCCGCTTTCCATTCTCGAGACGAAACTTTCGAAGCAAAACTTTCCGGCACCTCCCCGACCAGAAGAGAGGGCACACAGCGTCTTCCTGATCCGTCTTATGAATTTTTCAATGGGATTTTAATGTCAAAAAGAAAACAGAGTCGAAAAAACACACGCCAACTTAACGACTTTCTCCCACTTTTGGCTTTTTGTTCGTCATGTTTATCGGGGTTGATTTTTAAAATTTGATTATTTCAAAGTTTTTTCTTCTTCTTTTTGTGTTCGGATGGGGTTTCGGAGGTGCAGAACGGGTCGGGGAGACTTGATGAAACATGATTATGGGTTTTGTGCACAGCCAAAGATGTAGAGCGAGTAGTTGATGAATTATTTATGACGGATCTCATGTTGAATGTTGCTGCTTCGAATGATTCGTCTGCTGTGTAGTGAAGCGGAGTGAGAGTGCACAGAACTTTTTACATCTTTATGGATGATGAACTCAAAGTTTGCCGTACGAATAAGATGCGGGAAGAACGAGGTGAAATGTTAACAGATGGTTATTCGAATTAAAAACTTTTTCTTGTGTTTGTCGAGACGAACGGTGAATGGGACTGACTTTTCCATGCTGCAGTTTTAAAAAGCCATTACGTAGTGTAGTGACTTCTGTCGGAAAAATTGATCCAAAATGGACTCGGTATCGATGTACATGAGTGGAACGGGGAATTAACTGGATTATGACTTGAAGTTCGTAATTGGAATCAAGCTGAGCTTTTCGGAAAATGTGTTCAACTGGTTTTCGGTGTAAAATCAAAGCCGATGATTGCATTGATTTTCACACAACTTTTCACAGTTGCAAAGCATCAAATTCTCTGAATGAAACTAATCCGATTGACTGCAGTTCCATGTATCACGTTCAAGTTTTAAAGCAGCTTCGCATGTATCGCCGTCGCTAGCTTTCGCTGTCCATGCGGGTTTTCGATGTTTTCCAATGTTCGCCGCCTGCCAGCATCGAGCGTTGCACAAGAAACGTTCCAAAACCGAATTACCCTTCCAGTAACATTGACATTGGTGTATGTGAAAAATACGCGAAACAACGAAATACTTCCACGGCACACAATGGCGAAAGAAACTGATTCTGTGGTATTATGTAGAATTAATTAAAGGCCCCTTTGGAATGTTGTTTTCATCTCGAGATGAATCGAATTTGTTTGTTGTCAATGGCTTTGAGTTGGACGAAGATCAACTGGCGATATCAATCTCGCTAAAAGCAGTTAAGAACGTTGTCATAAAAGCGTTTTTCTTCTGCGGTCGTTCATTAATTGCACAATTTAACGACCCGACGAGATAACATTCCTTAAGCACTTGCGATGTCGGCTTCGATGATGCAATTTGAAGCTTGGTTCTCTTCTCTGGTCGTTTGTTCGCAATATTTTCATTCAAAGTTTCTTTTATTACTTATCGCTGACTTTGTTCCCCCTTTAAAAATGTGCATATGACTATGCTGCCTGCTTATGTACGCAACATCCACACAACTGATCGGCTTCGTTCTACATAAAACCCACACAGCGATGCCGGTTCATGTGAGAGAGAAGAAGCAGAACTGACATAATAATATTTTTTGTTTGAGTTTACTTCTCTCAGTCTTAAAGTCGATGCCGGCATACAAGCTAACAGTCAAGCGAGCGGATTTTTATTTTTGATTAATTTTTGTTTTTTGAAAAGTCTGAAGCAGAAGAAATATTTTTGGCAAAAGTTTTTCATGCAGTAAAGCCAGAAGCGAAAGTTGTCGTGGTTAGTTATCGATCAATCGCGTCGAGATTTATTTTTCCGTGAAATCTCCGATGATTTATCGCGGCGAAGCAGCGCTGGCGAGTGTGCAGTTGATTAATCCGTCAGGAGCGCGAGTCTTTGGAAGAGATAAAGATTGTTAGAAGCAAAACAGAAAAAGAATTAAAAACAGAGGAAAGTTCATGAATGAGATTAAAAATAGAATCGAACAAAAATAAATGAAGTGAGACTGAGTTGGGGGAGTGAGACAGAGTCAGTGACTAGTGCGAAGGTGCATATCAAATTACGAAAACCGAGAGTTCATGTTGTCATAAATCAATCGCAAGACAAGACATCGACGACAATTTTCATCTCACATTCACAACAAAAGTTTTTCTGTTGCGCTCTAAAAGTAGCCGAGTGATGATTGTGAAGTCTCTCCTTTAAAACTGATATCGATTTAATATTGTTTCTTTTTCGTAGTTCATGAAATTTGCAGATAGCTGATAAGAATCTTTGTTTTTTGTCGAGTTCTACTAAGATAAGATAAGCCCCAGCGCCAATTATCGATTTGCTGAATGAAAAAATGTGAAAAATTTCGAGAAGAAAAGTGAAGAAAAGTGTTTACTCGTAACTGAGAATAATTGCCGCCGAGATCAGCCGGGGCTAACGTGATAAAAAGGAAAAGCGAAATCACCGGAATGTGTGTGAAAAATTATTAAGATTTATAAAACAAATATTTAAAGAGCGCAAAAATAATCAAAGGCAAGGTCTTGGATATTGAAAATCAGCGTAAAAAATCATTTATCGACAATTACTTTCAATTCGCCCGGTGGCGGAAAGTCAACAACGAGAGAAGGAAAAAATACTTCGCGAAATTAATTTCTGAAAGAAAACAATTTCCACAAAAGAAAAGCAAACTCGTGAAGCTGGAAATTTCCGAAAAACTCGACTAACGGAAGGAAAAACTCCGCTGAACAACTAGTTTTTGATGAAAAGTTTCATGGTAATGTGTTAGCAAAGTTAAAGCGGGAACGGAAAACGGAAAATTCTAATTAAACAAAAGGAAAACTGTGCTCGAAACACGAGGGAAAAACCGTGTAGTGCTTGAAGTGGAGATAAAATATTTGCTGTGAAGCGAAGGCAGAACAATTTCAGCAATTATGGATATTCTACCGAGTGGAAACATCTTTAGGGAGCTACAGGATATCCAGGACTTTGGATACTTCTCATCCCAGTCGTCCATCGAGGATCAATGGCAACAGGCAAGTGCTTCAAGATTGAAATTAATTTTTATTGCTCGATACTTTCCGAAGTCTAATCGCATCCGAGAATCATTATTGCGGACATTCTTGCTGACTTCGGGGACTGACAGTCGCCAGAGAACACCAGTTTTCCCAAATATGTGAAAAATATAATGAAATCTCGTTGAACTGTGCGTCAAAGTCACGTTGACCTTTTTGCCTTCATCAACGGAGAAAATTCTCCCGAGTCAGTCTCGCGGGACACTCCGAGTAATCAGAAGAAATTGCTTGCGAGGGATGAAAATATCAAGAAATGAGTTAAATTAAATAAAAAATACGACTAAGAGAAAGAAAACAAAATGCGAGATGGAAAAAAAATCTTGCAAGGAGAAAAATTCTTCAATTCACACATTCAGTTGTCAAAAAAGAAGAAGCCGAGGCTGAACATGAGTCTCAAGATTTTGATGAGAAAATCTTTTCCGTTTTTTGCCGCTGCTGAGACGACGATGATTTCATAACGCGAGATCATTTATTAATCCAATCGAGTAGACTTACAAGCGTTTGAAGCGGTTTACAAACTTCAAGCCGCTGAAGCAAAAGTTGAGTCATCAAATTGACTCGTCTGTTAATAACGAAGAAAAAGAAATCACAACAAAGTTTCAAAATGTTTGTTTTGAAATTCACAAGCGAGTTTGTTGGCACGCTTTGGGTGACTGTTCTAGCTGCTTAGATCACGCATCGGCAAGAATTTTCCCACTAAAAACTCGTATTTAGCGTCGTTACATGATTCTAGGGAAAAACTTCAAGATAACGAGTTGAGTGCATTTTCTTGGAAATAAATGTGTCATTTAGTTGGAAAAATAAATAATTGCAGTCGCCCAAGTTCTTCATAACAAAAATATTTTTAAACAAAATGCTTGCGCAGGTCAAGCAACCAGTCCCTAACCCAGCTGGCCACTTTCAACCGCTGGCCACGCAAAACCTCAGAGCAATTTAATCATGACAAAGTTTTCCAATTTATCACAAAAGAATGAAAAAGTTTTTCATCTCCGTTTTAAAATCGCTTCAAAGACGAAGCTTTTTTTCTCCAGAGTGCATTCTCGGTTGCCGATTCATTATCAGGCATTCCTTTCACGCCATACAATAAATAATATTTTCTTTTTCCGTAGAGGAAGTTGTTGGCTATTTATGTACACACACATAACTTTTATTTTCGTTCTCTGTCTCTCACTCCATCCCGTTCGATCGCGTACACATTTGCAGCGGAAGTTCACTTGCTTCAATATCAAGCCGGGGATTCATTGACATTCGGACTCTGACTCACATGTTCCCACTATCGGGCACAGTCGGGTGTGTGTGAGTGTGCCCTGCACAATGGATTCGCATCGATAACGCAATTTTCTCTCTACTCGACCCAAAATGTTATTCTTTTCCATATCATATTCCAGCCCGAACTGATAGTTTTTGTTTATGCTTGGAATTTTGTTTATTTTCGTTCGGATGAAATCGTTTAAATGCGCCCATGCGGGGCAGTGCTTTGAATTTAATCTTTTTGTTGTACGCTGCACATTTTTTACGATTTACATGTGGAACTCGCCAGACGAGTCGATGAATCATTCCGAGACGACTTTGAAAGGGTTGACTTGACATTGACATTCGTAAATTATTTCGAACGCTTCACTTGCTTCGTCATTATCGTTCGTTTTTGCTTTCCCAAAGTTGAATGTAATTAAATAGTACTTTGAGAATGTCTCGAGAGAAGCCAAAAATTGTCAAAAAACCACGGGACCAGAACTTCACGTATTGTCTTAACGGGTTTTCGGCATTTACACGACGTTTTGTGCCTTTTATAGTGTCACACACAACACTAAGCTGAACTATTTTCTTATTATTTAAATGAATTTCGACTATCTGGAGTCGAAGAACTGAGGTGAACCCTGGAAACTACAAAGCGATGCGTTCTAATGTATTCAAATGAGAGAAATGATAATGGTTATCAAAACAAAAACTTTGTCTGTCGCTAGCTGAGCATGGAAAATTAAACCAAATGACCCTGTTGGTGGTGAATGAGACTCGCATGTTCATTTCTAGCACTTGAACGATGTGTCTGGTTCAAAACTCAATTTAGTGTTCTCTCGAGTTGAAATAAAACATCACATTTTAACACACGGATCGCTCTGAAGATGAAGAAATTGATTCCAATGTGTTTTGCCTTCGAAGACGAAGAAGAGACGAGAAAAATAACGAGTAAACAAAAACTGAATAACTGCTCTGTTCTTTGTCAATAGGGACTCTTCCGATGAATTTCAAACATTTTCTAAGCTAACACAAGACGATGCCCTCGGTGCTTTGGATTTAAGTTTCATTCTTGTGTTTGAGTAATAGCTATTGAGTCATTAAACTCGAGAACGTATTCAATTTGGGGTTTTCTTATGTTTCATTTTATCAACTTTTCTCAGCATTTAAAACATTGTTATTTTGTGCAAAAGGGTTTGTGCAATATTGAGTGCATGAAAGTAGTGTTTGTCTTGTTTTAAAGTTACGAAATTGAAAGAGATTGTAAATTTTATCATTGCCGAGCTTTTCAATAAAAATTAGCAGACTTTCAATGAAATTTTAGCATTTATTTGACATTTATCAGATTGACAGATTTAATTTTAGTACTGCTAAAAAAATGAAGCAGTTCTTTTAAAATATTTTAGAACATTGCAGCACAGCTAATTTCTAAATCCCATAAAGTGTTCTTTTAGCATTGCTTAACCTTTAAATGACCGTTTAGCAAACTCAACTGGTTAGAGCTTTAAGTAAAGTAAAAACATTAAGTGACAAAACCTCGAGATCAACCATCAATTTGCTTATTTTAACTTCCCTTCAACATATCCTTCCGAAAAATTCAATGTTTAAGCTTCAAATTGTTAGTGTTTATGTTTCGCAGCTGAGTTGAGTTTTCTTCGAGAGATGAAACGTTTTTCGAGTTTTCCAATGAACTCGTGCCGCAGGAGTCAATACATGAAGCTTAATCTTCATTCTAATCTTGTCATCTCCAACGCTGTTTTCGACAATGTTTAATGCTATGAAGCCTTCGGATTTGGAAACGACTACGGGTTTCTTCTTTTGTTAGCTTTAAGCTCTTTTTCCTCGAAGAACAATGCGAAAATAAAGATTTGCCAAGCAATCCCCCCGTTCTATCGCCAAACATTGCTGAATGCAAACCCTTCCTTCGTCATTGAATAAATTTGTTTTAATTCTGAAATTATATTGTAGCAATTGTGTGTACGACTGCTTCTGTAGATTGAGAAATTTCATGTTCGATATTTCCGCTTTCCTAACAAAACTTGTTTAACTTAAACACATCCTTCTAGGGATTTGCCCCCTTCTCGCATTTATGTCTCCGTTTCTGTTCCCCTTAATAACCCATTACACCCACAAGAAATCAGACATTTCCGCATCGGCATCAACTCACATTCTAGCTCGATTTGATTTTTCATCAGGCATTAAGGAAAATGACGACTTTCTTTATCTCGAGTGCTGATTTTTTCTTTCTGCGCACTGTAGGGCATGTTGGGGGTGAACTGAAACGCCGCCGTCGCCGAAGAACAAGAAGACAACATGGAGTCGGCTGGGGCGGTATGGAAATGGCTGAAGAAATTAGAATCTACCTCAAAGCTATTTCGGTGGCTTAATGTTCTCCCCACCCACGCCCTCTTTAACCCTGAAGAATCGTAAAAATACTCACGCACCGAAGGCAAGCTCGTAGTTGCGCCGATTATGTGCTATTTACATAATGATTGCTTTTTTCTTGCTGCCGCGCGCGGTTCCGCTGTGCCTGAAGAGAAAATCGAATTTATTGATCACTCAAAACCATAAAAATTTTTCGCCAATAAATCCTAATTCGATGCAATAAAACTGCGGGGAGAAAATATTAAAGTTCGCTTCTCCTTTCTCTCTCTGTCAGTTTTTATCGTTCCACATCCTGATTTCTGCGGCATAACTGGAATGAAAAGTTATAACTTTGCAAACCGGAAACCGACTAGGAATGATCGATTCGGAACTGAAAGTTTAAAACCGTAAATGTTTGCATGGAGATAAGGAATTTGAAACGGCTGTCTGTGGTGCCTCTCCGCCCGGCCCCGCTGTGACCTGATGTGCACAACGCGATTACAAAGTTTTCAATTAAACAAATTCCCTGATGTAATCTGCAATTGAGTCTCTTTACATGTTCATTCTCCTAATGATATGGATATCAAAGGGTATCTGGTGATGGAACGTTATTATACACACGCATAAGCCATCTCAATAAGATCGGAAGGGAAATTGATGGCAATAAAAGTTAAATATTATGTGTACATAAGTAGCAAAAGTCTTAAAATATTCGTTCGCAGTAAAAATGCTTTAGTAACGTTGACATGTAGCACAGAAGCGCCTTCTACTGAAGCAGAGAAGTGTATAAATGGATGTGTGCTTCAGTTATCGGTTCGATATCGAGTAGATTAAAAATTCCATCTCTCTCAGTTTTCTTCTGTTTTTTTTTTCACCCCTTCGCCCACCCGTGCCTTCAATCTTCGCAATCATCCGTTTACACCAGTCACATACACACACGCATCAGGCATACACACATGCCTCAATGTTGCTTTAATCGTTTAATTACAAAAAACATTCTTCTGCTCCTTCCGAGGCATTTCAGTTCTCTTGGGTTCGAGATGAAGATTTGGGGGTGGAGATTAGAAGAATGTAATGTAGGGTTTTGGTGACAAGATGCCGAATGATGTAGAATCTTTAATTTTTATTGGATGGAACGGGTTTAGCAGCGGAAATGATGGGAAACCCGAGCGCCGGAGTGAAATCGCAATGAGAACTTTAAGAAACGATAACAGATAAAGGGCTTAAGCTCACGAAGAGAAATTGAAGCAAGCATAAATAGAAAGATTAAGTGGAATTAGTTGCATTGTTCACTCGCAGTCAACAAGAAAATGTCGAAAACAACATCGAACTTTTACAGGAACTGCAAATTCTCAAAGGACAAAGATGCAAGCGAATTGCTTGAGAGTAACTTTAGCAATCTGAACTTGTTTATTGACATTCCAAGGGATGAAGCTAGTAAACATCTGAGAAGCGCTCTTGAACAATCGTTTGAACTCGACACCTAAATATTTCAAGCTTTCGACGAGAAAAGTAGTCGACAAGTGGCATTGTTACTCTTCACATACAGTGCCCTCTTGTGTTGTGAAAACTGGAACGCTGATAATTCTAGGTTATAATCCTTGGTTTTTCAAATTTCCAAGAACCATTTAAATAAAATCAGCAATTAGAATAAAAAATCATTTGTAACCAATAAATTTGAGGTTAGAATCCTAATAAATAATAAATATAAGGCTAGAATTCTTACAAGCAAAAAAATGTAAGGTAAGATTCCTTACATGCATGCATTTTGTGGTTAGAATCTAGTGTTTGAGGTTATGATCATTATAAACGACTTTTCCAAGACTAGAATCTACTATTCTCAATAGAACAGTCATCATTGCGCTTCCACTGGGACACTCAAATATCCATCTCGGTCAAAACTTCTTCTCCAACGAACGTTGACGTTCATGAATCGTTCCCTTTCATCTCTTCCAAACTTTGTGCACGTAGCTTTGACTAAACTCTGTTGTCACTCCGGCACGTTGCTGTAGAAATTGCGGAAGAAAAGTTTGGAGCCAAACACAGAGAACACAGCGAAGTATGTATGTCGAAGAATGCTTTTGAGTCAAACTTCTCGTCTTCCGTCCCAGCTTCTCTCCGTCGAGAGTTCAGGAGGGTATTCGTTGAATGTCAGATGAAATATATAATAAAATTAGAAGACGAAAAAAGAGACGACGGAGCTATTCTCACACTCTCGTCTCACTTTGCGAAGTTTCTTGAAATCCAATAATGTCGTATTGTTTGGGTACAAGTTGATAGAAAGTACATGAAACATTCTTTTTGCTTCATGATTCTTCCCCCAACGCTGTCGGTGTAGAATGGGACCTGCGGAGTGAAGAACGCCAGTTCAAGGAATCTTTAGGTTTCATTTATCACACACAGGTAAGGTTTGCCGTGATTTCATCAGACAGCAAACTTCGACATGAATTATTGATCTCCAGCGCTGCATCTTTGAATCCAATTTGCGATCATGGCTAACCTACTTTAAATCACTATCTATAGCTACTGCTACTTCTCGACACAATCAATGGAATTCCTGAGAGGGAAAATTCCAATCTTTTTGGAGCCCCAGCTGAGCATCCTCGAGTGCTCTTTAAATTCGAACGACTCGATTTTTTTTGCTGAAGACACTTGTGCAAAACGGCACCGTAATTGTCATCAGATTTTGGCAAACAAGAAGAAAGCTCCAATGATAGTGCAAATCTTAGTCAAGTGGCGGCGGAGATAACGACGAATGAACCAGATTTTAAAATTTATAGAGCTCTTTGCGGTTGTCACCAACAAACCCCCGAAGCCTTACTGAAATTGCTCTGAGTGTGAAGAGTTTTCAAGTTACTTTAATACGCCATTAATAAGGATAATTTCTTGCCATTATTCTTCCGTTTCTCGAGCGTCTTCGAATTCTCCATCGTCTCTCGGTGTGCAGACTGAAGTTTGCATCATCTGAAGATGGCAAAAGGCGAACGTTTGAGTTAAGAACCCGATAAAAAACGAAAAGAAGGTGAACGGAAAGCAGAGAAAAAAAAAATGCAAATTATTAGCATTACGATATTGCGCAAAAAGTTTTCGTTTCCACAAAGTTTTCCTCCTGCAACTTCAACAGATCTCTTATTATGACTTCTTGCATTTCTCTCGTTTACATTTTTTATCTGCTGTAAATGAAAAAAACGGCAAGTAATTCGACACTTTTCTGCCACCTTTCTTCTGTGTACCGGCAAAGATTGTACCCATTTGCAAAAAAGATTCACGTTGAGTAAAGTTGACACTTTTGGCTGTCGTCTTTGACGCCGTCGTTATTTTTCCGCTTTTATGTCCTTGCATTGCCATTATTTTTGTTTGTGACGAAATCATTAAACTAGAAACTTGAAGATGCCGGGTTTAGCAAGAATTTTATTACTCATCTTACCGTTCGGATCTGCAAGAGGTGAAAAGCAAATGAGTTCTTGAAA
Source organism: Belgica antarctica (assembly GCA_000775305.1). NCBI lineage: Eukaryota > Metazoa > Arthropoda > Insecta > Diptera > Chironomidae > Belgica > Belgica antarctica. Next base: position 28,756 of record JPYR01000141.1, read on the forward strand.
ACGCCATCCGTACTGGCGGAAAAAATGAAGACTTCCATTTGAATAACAGGAAATGTCATGTTCTCTCTTCCTTTGCCGCTGCAAAACATAAAAAAGTGGCAAAGAGAATTTTTATGAGCACTCAAATGCCACTGATTAGAAGCTTTCAGGTCATTAAGGTTATTTAAAAAGATTTTTGCTGATAAACCCCAATGAAAGTGACTCCAAGGAAAGAAAATTTCAAAAGAATTTCTTCCTTGTATTGTCCTTTAGCTTCATTCGTTATGGATATTCGTTGTGACGTCACAAAAAGTATTTTGTTTCATTTAACAGTATTACATAGAGATTTAGAGGGTATTTGCAAAATTTAGCAGATGTTGAGCTTTAGCAAGCTTTTGTATGCAATTCTAAGTTAAAATAATGTTTTTAGCATTGTTCAAAAGTTAGAACTGATTAAAACTTAGCTTTAGCAAGCTTTAAGCTTCGAGTAAGACATGAAATAAATTTAGCAAGCTTCAAAACTTTCTAACAATCCAGACGTTCAACATTTCAGCACTTGAAAGTCTTTAAATTGAACTTTAGCTTATAACCTAACCTTCTTTATCGAACGATCCACTGCCATTTACGTGAATTATGGCACAAAGACCGGCACGAAGCCGGGTGATAAAAACGAAAGAAAGTTTCAACATCAAACGAGAGGGGAATAGTGAAACTATAACAACTTCGACAATAATTCTCAAGAAAAGTCGAACTGTCATATTCACTCGATGCTTTGAAAGTTTTCGCAAAAGTTGGAAAAAAGAGAAAAAATAATTTAATTGTGGACTTCTTGTGAGATCTGCTTGGGATCTGCTTTAGAAACTTAGATACTTTCTCTTTATAAACAGGAATCGGGAAAAATTAGCAATTATGCGAGTCATTATTTGAGTGACGCGGGGGGACGGAAAATCTCGAAACATTAATCAAGATCCAAGCTGGAGAATAAATTGTCAATGACGACGGAGTCAAGCGTGGGAGGGAAGAGAAGCGACATTTAAACAATTTTATCAGCAGAACAGTTCTCAGACAATAAGTTGCCATTGCCTTCCATTTCTCTCATTTTCTTCCTTCTGGCTTCTTCCTTCAGGCAAAAGTAATGCAATTAATGTTATTAATTGATATTCTTATTTCACGTTTCATATTTTTAATTAGCGTCGCTATCAAACTGTTGAAAAGCGGCATTGAATCGTTTTTTGCGTAAAAAACGAATCAGGAAAATGCTTTGTGCTTGTTTTTGGTGTGTCATTAGATCGGCCTTAATTACAAGCCGTGGAACTCCAATTTTGTGAATATTTAAATTAAATCTTGACCAGAGACAACTTTTAATAGAAAACTCTGCAAGAATTAAAGTGCAAACTTTGCTTTCTGGTAACAAAAGGTTAAAATGTTCAATTCCTTGGCTTGTACTTCAAGATGGCAATGACGTTTGTTGTTGTTTTTTCCTGGATTTTCATTGCTTTGTCTTTTTGTTTTCATCCGGAGAAAATAATTTTTATTGTAATTGTCAGACTGAATTTAATTAAATGAAGAATCTTTTCTTTTGTTTCCATTTTTTGTCGTTTCAAAATAAAACAGGAAGAGATCTTGCACAGCGCAAGTGAATTCGTCCTTTTTGTTTTGTTCACTCTCGAGAGCAAACTTTTAAATGTTCACGTAGTGAATGGCGTAATTGAATTTAAAGTTTCAACAGCACCAGCTTTTGCCTATTTTAAATCGACACAAATTAAAATCTCTCCCGACTTCGAGTGCAATTGAGACAAACTTCTTCAATTCGGAAGCGGAAGGTTCCGTTTGATCTCGTACTTAAATTATGCAATATAGTCTTGTAAGACAATAAAACGAGAAGGGACCGAAATGGAGTGAACAAAACAAATTAAAATCTTATCCGTTTACTGTCTTCGACATTCAAATTGCGCATCGAAATTGAATTTAAATGACTTCCCGATTTTTTAATGACATTGGTTGCCGGCATTTAATTTGTCTTCGGTCCCAAATTCTCAAATGACTTTGTCGTCGTGTCGTCATTAACATTTCCCAGCCCGTTTAGTACCTGCTGCTGCTGCTTTTTGCGACTTTTAAAATGCCTTTATCTTGAGCACCCTAATCTCGCCTTAGACAGCCAATAACGAAATGAAAAGACGAAATTTAGCAATTAGTTGTCGTCTTCCTTCCTAAGCTTTTTCGCGTTGGATCCTTTGGATGATGTTTTTATAGACGCCTCGGACGTGGACTCTATGCCATGACAACTGACGACGAAAAAAACGTGGCCACAATTTTTACGATAACGGTTGCGTCGTTACGACGGTTATCTAATGTTCCGTCCTGGAAGGGAAGCATATTGTCAGCTGGCGCATTATCTAGTCTACTCGATTGGTCAGTAAAGCGACATAGGGCATCCTTTGTGTACTTAAATCAGTAACCCTGAGATATGAACAGCTAAGCACCACTGCTGTCACATAAATTTTCCACAAATTCTCGCTCCCGCTTTGCCGAATAATCCGATGACGGCTTGGTTTCTTCACGTTTGCATGGCACTCACATGAAAACACAACTTGAGGTGGGCTTTAATTGCTGAACATCATGAAACGCGGCAAAGAAAACGGGGATGAAAAGGCATGAATCATCAAAGAACTCGTTCCAAAAAGTGAAACTTGAGCACTTTGTCGATTGCATTTTTATTGCATTACATGCAGTTCGAGTTCTTTAATATTCCACTTTGTGTTATTGCCCGAATTCTTACTCCCAATACATGAGAACATTAAATAATAATGAGAACGTGACATTGGTGTAGGGCTTGATGCATGTCACCCCTACCCTTAATTGATGAATTTATAATTTTTTCGTTTTCCCCCTTTTGTTCTGAATGAGTTATTGACTCAACGATGCGTGTCATTTTTCAGGATTTACTTTTACTCAAACAGGGGTGACGTTGTATGCTATTAACAGGGTGACCATGAATTTTAGAGTGAGAAACGGGACAGGTTACATGGTTTTAGAAATAATTTTGAGGTTAGAATTATTAAATGTCTAAGAACTATGCATTTTGAGGTTAGAATTTCACATTTTATTAATTAATAAACACATTTTGAGGTTAACTTCATACTGAAACACCCTGAACGCCCCTTCATCTACCCAGAAACATGGCCATCCCAACAATAAATAAGTTTTTATTGTTCACTCTCCCTGCTCTTACCTACATATTTTGCGCTTTATTAATTTTTAATAAATTTCGTCGCCCATTCCTTGGCTCCCACCATTAAGTGCAAATAAAAGTCCCTCACCGAGTGTTGTAATGTGTTTTATTTTCTCGTTCCCTTTTCTTAATGCTTTGTAAGGATTGTTTTCGTGGGCAGAAGATGCGGCAGCGGCGAAAAACACACAAAACTCGCCATCGTCTCATTTGTCTCCATAGACATAATTGTTTTCCATAATGGAATTACCATTTCCTTTGTTTTTTCCTTCGGTGTTCATTCTGGCAGTTCACCCTCGCGCGCCACGTTTCGGTTTGTTTGTCGCCTAGCAAAAATATTGCTCTTAATGGGCGACCAAAACGGGAAACCAGCCGAGAAGGGAAAGAATTTAATTGCATTTTCTGTGCGGTTTGAAGTTGAATATCCTTTTATTTAGCGCCCGTGTCCCGGCACAACTCATGACAAGTGCAATCTAACAAGCGTGCAAGCCAAATGACTTCTTTGAAGTTGGCGCCTTATTGCGGTCGTTCCAGTCCAGCAAAACCCACAAATGGCATAACTGTAAAAACGATTCTGACACCAAGACGCGCGGAGGCAAGCAAGCGCCAGACAGCGACAGAAAACGTCACCGGATTGTCTGTAATTAAATATTCTGAAAATTGGCAAACGTAAAACTAAATTGTGCTGAACCAAATCGTTCCAATTTCAGCGTTTGTGTTCTGTTTTCTTTCGGAGCGCCTTTTTATTCATATCGGGCTGTCGAAGCGAAAACAGCAAAAATGAAAAAGATTTTTCGGGGCCTTTGTGAAATGCGAAGAAAGCGAAGAACTTTGTGGATGATGTTTTTTAAGCGAATCGTTTTGTTTACGCTATGCAAATATGTAAATACGAAATTAGTCTTGGCTCGCTTGGAGAAGATAATGTAGAAATAGAACAATCAGAGTTATCAGGGGCTTGAGTCTGTGCTATTGTCGAGAAAAAGTGCCAGACTTAGTGACGCCAAGACTTTGCAGGGTGAAATGACATCTTGCGGTGGCTTTTTGATAAGGTTTAACTGCTGTTCTCTAGTCATGACCTTTTAAACAGATAATAATCATGTGAATGCTCAGTCGTCGGGCGGTTGACCCAGTCAAAACTGTCTCGAATCCGCTGCGACAACAAAACATCAGAAATTAGGTCATTAAATCTGGCCGTCAGACTTCGTGGCGCCATATGATTCACCACTCAGTGTCACTCGGTGAATGACGCAGCAGCTGGGATCCTTTCGCATACGCTTTGCCATCAACTGTTTTACGAAGAAATCCAAAGTGAACAATTTCCAGGCACAAACACTTACGCAGGCTTTCCTCTAAGAACATGCCATTGCGTAAGACGCCATAAAGCAAAGCGAAGTAACGGCAAAGCTAAGAGATCTAATAAATATAATTCTGAAACATTGTATTAAAGGCAAATAAAGCTCAAGTTCGAGTTGGAGAAGAAGAAAAAACGCGACGAAAATCGGAGAGAAAATTAAAAGAAAGAAATTTTACTTAGTTTACAGGAAGGAAAAGAATTGCGAGTGGAGCAGAGCAAAGCGACATCACATAAAAAAAGCATCAACAAGATGACGTAATAAAAACACAAACCAATCCCGCTCTGACCTCACCCCAGTCCTAGAAACAAGGTTTAGAGTTATGTGCGCCGAAAGTGTATCAAATGCGTTGCGTATGCTGTGCGGCTGTGTTTGTCAAGGACTTTTGCACCGAGAACTGCCGATGTTCATTTGCTTTGTGACGAAAATCCGGAGGTGAACTCTAGGTGGAAGTTAATTAAGCTTGTAAATGCAGCGTCTCGTCGTTTGAGCACAGCTGAGCATGGAATCCCTCGAAGAGAAGCTCTCATTCCAATTTGCGGAACTATTTTTAACATATTAGTTGTGAATAATTAATTCCGAATCCCCCGAACGACGAGCTCCTACGAAAGCGAAGCAGAAAAACTGCTTCCATATTTCATGACGTGCTCTTACAAAGTTCCACAGTTAAAATGTGCCAAATTAACCCTAGATATCATTCATTAATACCTGTGTGGTTTATAAAATGGAAGAGAGAACATTGCAAACACTACCTAGACTCCCCATTTTATCTTAATGTGTCGAGTCTCAGCGTTATTCACATGTTCAAGCTCCACTCCACGCCCAATCACCCACCACACGTCTCGACAACCCTCAAAAAATTATAACCGAATTGCGAGCAAAAAATCCAAGCGAAAGAGTTTTGGTCGGAAAAATTGCTGAGAGGGGAGTGAAAATGGCACATGAGCGGAGACGGAGAAGGAAATTAATGTCATGATATTTGCCTTATATGGTAGACACCTAAACATAGTTTCTATTTCACCATACGAGACCAACGAGTGTCGTGTCTGCAACCCTCGACTCTTTAGTCGATATCAAACTGTTCATAATTTTTTTTCACCCGGAGATTACAATTTGCTTGATGGATTTTTGTGGGTTTAAGTTTATCTGCGATCCACTTTTTCCATCTCCCCGAAGCCACTCGGGTGAGTCCCAGAGCATGTTTTTCGTGAACATGACTGGGATTTGATGCTGTATTTACCAGGATTCGAGCGAGGCTTTCGTGCTAATTAATTTCATGTTTGCTGATCGCCATCAATTGCCTTGCATGTCCCCGACTAAGCTAAACTCTTCCTTTTTTCTGTCACTGTTCACACAATCTGACCAGCGATGTGACAAATAATTGAGGCAAAAATTAGATTTTGAGTTGACTACGTTCACAAGGGCTTTTTGCTTATTCATGATGAGACTCAACCCCACACGATTGTAAAGTGTAAATTTTAATGTCGAACAAAAAAATCCGAAATGTGTCTCTTGATGTGACACAAACCCTCTCTTGAAATTCACTTGACTACCCACTGGCATACACGACAATGTCCCGAACATTTTGTACATGAAATTAATTTAGAGAAAGGAAGGAGATGAGGAAAAAAGCGAGGGTAAATAAACTATAGGTTTTTATGGCTTTGGCTGTGTAGCCTTTTGGCAGTTCTCCCTCCTTTGTTGTACTTCCACACCATTGTGTAGCTCCTTGCTCGGCTCTACGGTCGAACGACTGAGTGAATGAAACGAGAGAAGAAAAGCGCTGTGACGTGGTAATTTATTGCTGATTGATGTTAATAAACTCCTTCATATAATATAGGCCGCTGTTCAAGGCCGTCTAGATCAAGATGGCACAGCTGTGGTTGCGAACAAAGGGCAAATTGAGGTGCATAACCTCAAAAATTAGTTTAAAAACTTGTTGCAACTGTTCAAGGCTTATGCTTGTAAAACATTGTGCGTTTCAAGGTCTTCTTTCGAGAGTTCAAGTTAACTCAGAATACAAACAAGGTCGTAACCTCAAAATTTCTTTGCTTAATCTATAAACATTATCCTATTCTTGAGAAAATAAATAATCCACTCGTATGGCAAAATGATTTGTAGGTTAAGACACGACGTCATGATAAACACAAAAACTCAGAAGATAACCTCAAAGTTTTATCAAAATTCATCAGCAACAACAGTTGAAGACCCTAAAGCCAACACTTGTCCTAGATGGCAGTCCTTTCCGGGGTACAAAAGTTCCGTTGGAATAACATTAGATTCCTATCTCGAAATATCAGCATAATTGATGTCATTACTTCGAATCGAGAGTTCTTGAATGCAGGCAGTAAGTGAATGAGGGTTCGCAGCAACAACAAAATCATTGCAGTCGCCGCCTGTGTATGCTTGAAACTGTGCTTGAAATCATCTTCAGACTGCAGGATAAAAACGAACTCTTAATTTACACTTGGTTAAACTATTTGTTAACTGATTACACGAAAACAGTGGGAAAAAGCTGGGAAAATTTCTGCTGATTTCAATATGGGACTTGGCAACAAAAAGTATTTAATGAACTCACTTAATGCTGGCGTCTGCTGCTGATTTCACTTTGATAAACAACAAAAGAGACGAAAAGACCTTAAGCGCTTATTTTTAGACATAAAGCACACTCGTAATTTTCCAAATGGAAAAATCTCTTCTTTTTCGCTGCCTTTTTTGCGGGTAAGTAGAGAAGTTCATGTGTTTGCATTCAAATTTCATTCGAAGAAGAAGGAAAACTAAAGTTGGGGTAATTGTATACCGCGGCACGATGCGATGTGTGTAATTTAAGCGATGTACACTATAACTGCTGCTGTTTATTTTTAGCCTCAAGAAGACTTTATTGTAAATATTGAAGAAAAACACGCGCGCTTCGTCAGCGGATGGAAATTTTTCGCCATCTCTCTCGCGCCTTCGCCGATCACGTCCATCGCTCATTAACACGCACAATGTGCATTTGCGTTGAACCCGTTTTTAATCTTGAAAACTCAATATACGCATAACTTTTAACAAGTTCAAGTCGCGCGCGGGGAAAGGGAAAATTAATTTGTTGAAATAGTCGCCGGCGTTTTCCGTTCTTTGATAGCTGCGCGTTATTTTGCCCCTTTTCCGCTTCCTTCGCGCTTTATTGGGCCAGAAAAGCGAGTAAAATAAACATAAAAACACAAAACGAACGGTTGTTGTTGTTGCCTCTTCCACAAAATTTTATGAAATTATTAATTTAAGTGAAATGACTGCGAGTACGGCCCAACCAAAAAATTATTTACTGACTCTCGAGGGGGACGAAAAGGCACAACCCAGAGATCCTTTCACTGGTGGGGTTGAAATGCGCTAAATGCGTCATAAAATGTATGTTTTACTGGAATGACTTGGGCCGTACTAAACGAAGCAGAACTGGAAAAATTATCCAGCAAGAATTTTCTTTTGCAGTGGGTTGGGGTGACCATTTGGGGATGGAATGTGACTGGAGCATGGAGTGGCAGCATTTTTGACAGGGTGGCTATTTGCAGGTTATGCAGTAGCTTGAGTTTCTCGGGACATTTATGGCTTTTTTGGCTTCCTTAGTCACCCTAGAACAAATTTGTCTGTAAATAATCAAATAACATAGTCTGCAAGTTGTCAAATGTCTTCCTCCGTCCATCCACGACAGAAAAGTCTGTAAGTTATTAATTTTCAACTCTTAAGGACTTTCCCAGACCAAGAATCCGCCCTAGCCACCCCACAACACGTTCACTTCAACAAGGGATTCTAATTTAAGTTTTTCGTCGACGATTTATTGCGAACTTTCATCAAGACATCACTTCACACCGACTCCAATTCCACTTAATGGAACGAATGTTGAGATGTTTTACTGAAATTAACGTCACATGGGTAAACATTGTGGAATTTGGCGATGAAAAGGAAAAGTTCTCTCAAGCCTAATGTTAAAACCATAAAAGTTATGAATTTTTTTGTGAAAATATTTGTATACATGCCTTGTGCCTTTAATGTTTTTTTTGGATGTCTGTGAACATCTTCATTTCACTCTCTTGTCGTCTTTCGTCGAAGAAAGAAGTAAAGTAACAACCCATCCCATCTCCAAGTTCTCCATCATTTCTGCTTGCTCGTAATTGTGCCGTAGGGAAAATTTCTTTTCTATCTTACGCTTAATCTCTCCTTTTTATTCTTTATTTTGTTTGTGAGGCGGAAAGAAAGTTGTTGTTGTCTTCAATATTGGGAAGCATGGCTGCTGCTGCCTGCCTGCCTAGCACAAGCCAAAAACTTTTCTTTTATCTCGCGAAAAATTTAACCCTCCAGGATGCAGCGAGCGAAGAAAACAATTTCGCATCAAGGAAATTTCTTTTCTTCTCGCTTTGATATTCTTGCACACTCAGCAAGAATGTTGTTCTCAGAAATGATAGCCGAAACCGATGTACAATTTTAAACATTGATATTGCGGGGGAGATTTGATGCCAGTCTAGACTTCACAGGCATGTTGAGAAGGGAGTAAACTGTTCCGTGTTTCTAGCAAAACAAAATCACATTCAGACACAATTCGGTTGTATAAACACATGTGGATGATGTGCTTGACCTTTTCCAGAAGCACCAAATGTTTTGTTATATTTCCCTTTTTTGTCCGAAACTCTCTTAGAGCAATTAAAACTGAGTTTGTGTAAGATGAAAGTCTTCTTGAGCAGAACCCAAACACAAAGTTAGAAACCAAAATGTCACCGAGCCATCAGGGAAGTGGTTTACGAGTTGTGGAAATTTTCACTTGACTATTGTCACTCAGAAAGTAAGACTGAAAGTAAAACGAGGCTTGAAACTTTCCAAGCGTTTTACGACCAAAGCCGAAATGTGTTTGAAGAAATTTTCTCGATTGATTTCAAAACAAATAAAAGGGCTTGCCAAGCTCATGGTGAAACTTTTTATGTTTGGGGACGAGTAGAAGTGATGTCAGTACATTGACACATTAGGTTTTGAGGTTATGTTGGGTTTAACTGAGCATATGCAATGAAAACTGAAATATTTGAGGTTATGAACTACCAGAAACACTAAATCAAGGTCAACAAGTATCGAATTACAAAAGACCTAACCTTCGAACACGCCCCATTAACTCCCATGGCTCTGTTGCGTGAGAGTTATCATAAAATTTCATATTTATCTTAATCAGAAAATATCTGTCGAGTGGCTTCTTTCTGTTGAAGCTGTTGTGTGTGTCAAGTGGGCAAAAAGAATTTCTTCCAACGGAAATCAAGATGGAAACCGCTGCTCAATGCTCTGAGTATATAAGCGAAGAATGCTTGCCTAAATATTGATTATGAAAATTATACTAATGAGTAAATCAAATAGCATTTACATATCTCTCGTCATTCGGATGGGCTGAAGATCTCTCGGAAAACATGCCTGCGATCTCTCATTCCCGAGCAAAACACTCGAGAAATCTTCTTTTTTTATTGCTACTGGCCTCTTCTCCAACACAGCGTCTAATATTCAAAAGAATTCTTGTTTCGAGCCGCTTGCTGATTGCATAATGTTTTTGAAAATAAATATTATCTCGAGTTTCTTCAATTCTCTCTCGTTTGGTGACTACATCGCGACCCATTAAGATGATGATGAAGTCTCTCGCGAGAAACACCTGACACACTGTGAAGTCGCTTGGTTCTTGGTGGGCCGTTTGTTCTATCAAATATTTGTGCACTAGCGGAAGCGCCCGTCGATTGCAAAGGAAACTGTGAGCCACATAGTTCCTCGAGAGCAAACACCAGACCGTGTGACTGTGTGCCGATCATAAATTTACATACGATGTCACAGCTTGCGTTAAATTGTTTGACACTTCTCTGTCGTCCAAAGAAGACTCTAGCCGAGAAAATAAAAGGAGAATCAATTTCGATAAGTGTTAAAGCATTGTTCACATGCTTTCTCCAACGACATAAGAGAAGAAAATAAAATGTGTGCTTCGAGACCGAACCCAAGAAAAAGGGGGAAATCTTCAAGCCTATTAATATGTTTCACGACAGCTCTTTAAGTTTATGTCGTTGACCATATTCCACAAGCGACGCCGTCGACACAGCTTTAAGAATGCTTTTTATGACGAAGGAATCCAATAATTGAATAAATTATTTAGCAATGAACTCAATCAAGCTGTTGGGTGACCGAGAATGAAAATATCTCGATAGAGTTTCAAATCGTCTCGAAGAATTGGGCTGAATAAATGATTTTTTCTTCCTTTCGGGAAGGGAGCCGACGGATAGCGGAGAAGCAGAGACAAAATACGACGACGACGACATGGCCTGACTAGGAATCTTATCCTACATCATTATAATTCTTCCAAGTCAGTAGTTTGAAATATCCATTGATACCCGTCCCGTCTCATTCCGCCACCGCACTCTCGGCCACAATACGACGAGAAAGCAAAGTGTCAAGAAGAAGGCGAAGCCATGAATGACTTGATTTTTATTCCTTCGCCGATTGCTTCTATCTCGATTTGATGAAAAATCTAATAAAGCAAAAGATTTCTTCTCGAGTGTGCTTTGACTTCATTCGAAGGCGAGCACGTGTTACGAGTTACAGAAGAGAAACGTCGTCGACGATGACACAAAAGTTTTGTTCACGTTATGAAGTGCATCCATCGCATTGTCGAGATGTTCCATGGAAACGCTGAACAAACGGAAAAATGAGGTAACGAAGAAAAAAGGTTTCGATGGAGTGAATTTTGCTTCAACAGCGGTGACAATTCGGGGTTCATATTGGTTTCTTGTCATAGGCCTGACAAGGGAGAGTGCAAAATCTTTTCAAGATTTTAGATTTTTGAACAGCGGTCATTGAAAGTCTTGGCAACGACTCAAATTTTATTTTAAAGTCTGACACACTGAACCATCGACCCACCGCTTCACCTCATGTAGCTTCCATTAAGCTGAATTGAAATTAATTTCAAGCGAGTCTTTCATTGAGTCAGTGAATCAAGTGTCAGAGTGATTTGGGATGACTCAACCTCGACGTCAGCAGCCGCAGAATGTATTGAAAAATAAATTCCCGCGAGGCACTCCAAGAAATGAAATAAATTTCGTGTCGTATTAAATCAACCGAGATGCTCGCTGCATTTCACAATTTTCTTTTCTCTCGCGTGTTTTTGTCTCGCGAGTTTCCATCTACAGCAACAAAGCCATGACGCAATAATTCACCTGTATCAATGCTTTGTCAAACTTCCCGGCTGCCACTTGTTTTATGCTACAAGCAGGTTTTCTTTACAGAATCCAGCTATTCACTTCGACTCGATTGAAATATTGACACTCGGCAGCTTTTTCTTCAACAATAAAAATGTTTTCGTTCGGTTTGAAAAGTTGGTAGAAGTAACAAAAACTTTTGAAATGTATCTTTTTAATGGGTTTCAATTATTAACACGAGTATGCATCCGAATATGCATTTACTCTCATGACACCGGTTGTTTCAATCTGAAGCTCTTTGAATTGAATTGTAAACTCGCGTTTTTACTTGTTTGCAACTAGCTTTTGTTTAGTTTAACCTTTGACGATGAAAAGAACTGCTTGAACCGAGTGAAGACTCAACGAGTTTCAAGTCCCAATTATGCTGCACTCAGCTTTGTTACCGTCAACTGACTATTTTCATCATCTTGATCGTTTAAAATCAATTCGACCATCAGCAGTTCAAACACTTTTCCACAAGTTTCCAGCAATTTCCCGCCCAACTAGACGAATCTGTTGAAAACTGCGCAAAAAAGATGAAGAATCAACCTCAAGACGTCTCGGCTGGCACTTAAGAATAGAAATGTACTTGTCCAAGTAACTTTCACTTACGTGAAAGAATCTCGGCTTGGTCGAGTCTCGTTGTTGAAGCATTGGAGGGAAAAACTAGATAAACACCTTTTACGGAGTTAAGACGCTGAAATAAAAAAATAATATTAAGAAACTCGCCCGATGTGTTTGGAATGAGAATTACATTATCCAGAATGAGGAGACGAAGAAAATCCAAGAATCGTCAGTATTCTTTTTATGATCTCCAGACAGCAAACGTGGAGGAATTGAAAATAGGATTAAATCACAAGTAAAAGAGGCACGGCAATAGAAAGTCAGAGAAGTTTTTCTTGATCCATCGTAAACCTGTTTTGTGTGCCTCGACCAGAAGCCCGAGAATAAAGCCTTAAACTCTATTTACTTTTATTTTCGTTTTACGAGCATTCGGCTTCACGTTTGTCACCTTTCACACACGGCACAGAGATTGAGTGTGAAAGAAGTCGGAATGGCTTTTGTGGAAAGATCGAATTAATTCTATCAAACCAGTGCTTCGGTCTCCAAAGCCGTTTAGTGACTCGACAGTGCTGCAGCAACGATTGAAATCATCTTATGGATGAGCTGTCCCTTCTTCTCGCTCCGGCAGAGGTCACAAAAGGCTAAATCGCTCGCTTCTTATTGAGGCACAACCTTTAAAACGAAATGTTGTGTGGGATTACTTTTTGTGTGTGTTCAATCGGAGATTTGCTGAAGGGTGAATCTTGTGGCTTTTTTCTCGGGCCTGACGGTGAACGTGTAGTCGTCAAGTGACGTCAACAAAATTTGCATGTTTTCGTGCATCTCGAGATTAAATTGAGAAATTCCGAAGGGTTCAAGTGTTGATATCTGCTGACGTCACTGTTAATCAACCGTTAAGATAAACAAAAACGCAAATCACTGTGGTATAATGAAGGAAATCTTCTTCTCACTTTTCACTCGTTCGCTTTTTCCAGAGAATTACCGTTTTCGGAGCTGTTAGGAAACGATTCTTTTATCAGATCATTGGCCTTGAACAAGCAGCATCTTTTTCCCATTTCTTTTCGTCTAATATCCAAAACACATCTTGAATTTCTCTTTAAAAACCGCAGCGAAACATAAACTCAGCATAAAGTTTAAGGAAATGTTTCTGGGCAAATTGAAATTGATTTTCAAGATTGCTGAACAAGATTTTTGGTTCGTCCGTTCGTCTGATAAGACAAATTGACTTTTGCGACATTGGAGTTCATGCAAAAAGCACCACAATCCAAACATTCAGTTGAATCGTCAATTACGGACGTCGTTGTGCAAGACACAATGGAAATATCATTGGACTCAACAAAACTTGGTTCACAAGCGAAACCTCATGATTCTCTCGTTGAATGGACGTCAAAAAGAAATTTTTTGATTGTTCTTCATGCCCCCGCAAAAGTTTTTTCTTCTTACCAACTTATTTCCTAGCACACGAAAGCCAGCAAGAATAACAAAATGTTTGAAAGAAACTCAAAGGCGAAATTAACAAGAAGAATAACCAAATGTATGGCCGGGAAGAAAGCATAATTTTAATCTGAAATGTAAAAAACATGTTTATAGATAGACGACTGAGAATTGGGGGAGAATAGAAAGAAAGAAGACGCGCAGAGAAACGAAAAATGAATTTATAAGCAATAATAAAGAAAAGAACGACTCAAAAGAAGGCGATAAACAAGGCACAAAGTTGAAGGCAAGAATCAAAGAAATAAAACGAGGAATTCTTTTCTTCGTCGAGCGATGACGACATCGAGTGTTGTATATAAAAATAAAACCACGCGGTTTTACGATGCACAACGAGCCGAAGCATCGTCGTGTAAATACATTGCCTGTTGACGTGTAAGAGTTTAGGTGCGATGGAAACTTGTACAAGTGTATGAAAATTTGAGCGCTCGGTGGAGACAAAAATATTTACCACAGAATGATTAATTTTCTGATAAAGTTTCAAGGGAAATCGTAAGCTGACAGGCTGATAACTAATTTCGATGAATTGTTCATGACGAATCCACGGTTGAAGCAACAAAAGTGCATTCCCAAGCGGATTTTTCCGTGCTGGCAGAACGCGTTTGCAATTTAAATTTACATTCAAAGTGTTATTACCATCCACCGGAGTCATTTCATCACCGAGCGATGTTGATGGAATGAAAAAAGGTGAAGCCAAACAAATAAAGCGTCGAAAAAATTCTAACGACTGAATGCATTCAATGCCATATCTGACAAATCGTGGCGATTTTTCATTCAAACCACGTTTGCAAAGATCGCTTTTGGCTTTAGGGGAGTCTGAGATCACGCATTCACTTTGACATCATCTAATCCGCGCTTATTTATAGATTATAAAACGGTTTGACATTGAAAACTTTTTCGGGTGAAATGTTGAAAATCAGGCCCGACCATTCAAGCACGAAAGAAAACCGATCTGAAGAGAAGCCACAAACACATTGTTAAGTTCTGAAAGCCGTTAAAAAGTAAGAAGAATCGCCATGTGTGTAAATTAATGCTAAAAAAGATATTTTAAATTCAAACAACGAATGACTTTTTGCGCGTCTCGCTCCATCTCTCTTCCACTCTGTTGTCTTGTGATTTCGTTGAGCCGTTGATTCGCTCTAAGTGATGACTTCATGACGATAATTTGGGCAAGTGTAAACGTGCACAAGCAGAACCGTCGAGTTCTTATCGACGGCAGTGCGATAAGTTCGTTATCGAAGTTCGTCTCTTGTCACTGGCGACGACCGCGAAGAAGAAGTCTGGATGAAAACGAAAGCATTCATTTTGCGCGCTTTGGCTTATGTATTATGTGTATTATGTCATCGCGCGCGCTTAGATGTCTTTCAGCGACTTTATTATTCATTTATGGTTTTTCACATGCCTCGATGACCATTCCGAGTCTCTGCTATCTCGCGTTCTGTGTTCACTCTTCACGGTCTTTTGTGTTTACATTCTGAATCCATGAGATTCCTTCGTTAGTTCTATTCTTGATGTTATTATGGAACGAAAGAGACACCCGAGAGCTAGAAATTTCTTGTTGTGTACATAAATTCCGTAAATACCAACATGAAAACAAGCTTGGAAACTTGTAAAATTGATGGTTTTGATGATAAACCAAGTTTTGCTGTAAACAACACCTGAGAAACAGCGTCAACAGCTTCAATTTTGTTGATGACTTCAAATTCCCATTCTTGTCATCCAACTTGGCCTTGATAAATATTGAATTTTTATGTTAATGAACATCCTGCTTTTTTTCTCATTTTTGGGAGACTGTTTGGGGAAAATTGGTTTCAGCCTTCAGGTTGTGTATTTTTTAGCCCGGGTTTTCCGACAAGATAACCCTTGGTGTCATCGAGAGAGAACCGAAAGACCGAATTGTCGTGTCTTTCGTTCTGCACAAACAGCACAAAAGCAATGTTTGGAAGGGAAACTTGATTGTTTTCTGCTGAAATATTCATCAAATATTCAAATGATGTTCAAATAAGTTATGCAAGTGAGCGCAGAGTGAAAAACGAGCGCTCGGGTGCTGGCCAGAATGATATGTATGTTTACAAACCCATTGTTTGTTTTCACTCAACTTTTGTCTGCATTAATTTCAACGCTGAAACCTTGCACGTGGTTTCTCGGCCAAATATCAATCAGGGAACCGACGAATTGCTTCCCAAGAATCGCTCGCCGCGTTGTCAAAACGAGATGACGAGACGCAAAGCTTGTGCTACTGATTGCCGTGACAGCGTGCGTACAGATTTCAGGGCCAGCGGTGTTGATAGTATAAACAGCATTACTTCAGATTAAAAATTGAGCGCTTATTCGGTATCGTTGCTAGCGTCGTGTGTGCGGATACAATCGGAATGCTTTATTATGGTAAATTTCTATCCTAACGAGTCGTTTGCATTGTCGAAAGAAAACCAGCCCGAATAAATTATTTGTCATGCGACGACAATGTAGCGAAATGTGCCATAACGAAATTTTAATCGGGCATAATACGACAAAGAGAAATGAAAAATTGGTCGGCACGAGAGTGAGATTGGTCGACATAAATTTGCAATTTTTCTTCCGCACATCGAATATGCGCATAGAAATCACAATAGAGCGTCTTTTCTGAGCCGCAGAGACATGACTTTGAGAAGTTTTTCCCTTTCTTAAAAGCCAATTTGAGGATCATAATTCAATCATGGGGAGAAGAAAAACATGAAAAACGACCAGAAAGGGACGGAAAATTGGAAACAGATTTATAGCAATTCCTCGAAGCATTAATGGGCTCTGACGTTTCTTTTCATCTGCATATTAAATACCATATTTAAAATTGTCTCGAGGATCGAAAAGGCACCGGAAAAATAAACAAAGCACCAGAGACGTTCGAAAGAAAAAATATGGAAGTTGAAAATCTTGGCCCACCCCCGCACTTTTTGCGGTTTTTCTTTTCTGTTCAATTCTCGACTGATTGAAAGATGTTTTGATAACCATTTCAATGACGAGGGCAGAAAGCAATTCTCTTTGGTTTGGCAGACAGATCTCTGATAACATTGTTTGTTGTGGAGATTTTTCTCCATCTCGATTGTTCAGTCGGTCGGAAGACGATGGAAATGCCAAAAAAGGATGAGAATTGCACAGCGTTGTTCCCTGGGCAGGGATAAAGAAAGCTCTGCCACGATAAAATCGTAAAAAAGCGCTTGACCGATGGCAAGATGATAGCTTGAACTCTCAACAACACATCGGTGTCAAAGCAAATTGTCAATTGTCGAGCAAGTCAACGCACAGGGAGGCTATGCAAAATTGAATTCGCTTTATGGCACTTTTATCGCAAATTAAAAAGAAGCATGCGAATTTCTTTTTATGAATCTCACTACTGCACCTGTCGTACAATTCCCATTTCCCAGCTTCTTAAATTGCTTTTGAAGTTTACAATTTATACGTTGAAGGGAAAATTTCGATCGTAAAGACGAACATTTAACGAAAAAGATTTGGCATAAATCTTAAAGCGAATGACATTGGGAGTTTTTTTCGAGACATTAAAATAAATAATCGGCAGTTGGTGTATTAGAAAAGCTTAGGCGACGATGTTAATGGAATTGACTTTCGATAGCGAGACATTGCTTTTTAGAAAAGTCGTTTAAAGTTTTATTAGCTTTGAGTTTTCTTCATTGTTGACTCACGATGTGTACTTATCAGAGGCGGCCGTCAGTGACGGAAAATGTTGAAAAATCAAACGCTGTGCGGAACTGGTGACATGATTCTGCAATAAAAGTTGGGAATAAATAAGCCTTAGCAAAGCTTTGTTAATTTAGCAAGCTTTCTATACTTAAGTTTAAGACAATTAGCAGATTCATTTGAAAATGACTTCTAAAGTAAGACATTAAGCAAGCATCATCATCAAATTTAAGTATTAAAGATGAAGCAAAAAGTTTATTCTATCAGCGTAAGTATAACAAAAATAGCTTCAAATTTCCATTTTGGCAAAAAAAACTGAACTGTTCAAGATAATTTTAGCAAGCTTTCATCGCAAACCACTGCAACATTTCAAAATTAATGAGAACTTCCAAGACTGCGTGTCAGAAACGCAACCTGTTTCCTGCACCGCCCTTTCAGCTTCTAAAATATTAAAACAACACAGTTTCCTAACTCGCCCTTACCTCTATTTCAAAATGCAAAGCTCCCAGCAAATAATCAGAGCTTTCAAAGTGCTGATTAATTCATCATGAATCGCAATGATTATAA
Source organism: Belgica antarctica (assembly GCA_000775305.1). Classification (NCBI taxonomy): domain Eukaryota; kingdom Metazoa; phylum Arthropoda; class Insecta; order Diptera; family Chironomidae; genus Belgica; species Belgica antarctica. The sequence continues at coordinate 46,833 of JPYR01000141.1, forward strand.
TGTCGCCGTTTGTAGTCGACGGGGGGCAACAGCCGGTGAGAAAATGTAATTAAACTTCATTATTGTGATATTTTATAGCTTCGCCACGGAAGCTTTTCTGCCAGTTTCATTAAGCTTGCTCCTAAATAATGTTGAAATAACACACTGTCGGGGCGGTTAGTTCTGCCTTTGTACCCAACCATAGTAGCGTCCATTGAAAATTGAATAAAAAGGCTACAACGGCGAGAAAAAATTAATATTTGCAGTGCAGTTTTTATCTGTTCCTGTTGTCTGTTGCTGCTTCTCTCCTTCCTTCCATCATGATGCTAAAAGCGAACGCTTTCAACGGTGATGCTCGACTATATAAAGCGCTGCAAAAGGCGTGTATGGATTTTCTCGTTCCATTTTCACCAGCTCGCTGCAATTATGGCGAAATGCTTTGCTAAATTAATTTTATACGGCAAATGCAACATGATTTTGCGTCGGGGTGAAGCTTGATTGTAACAGCATTGTGAGTCAGTAACCCCTGGCTGGCTGTTAAAAAGCATATTGCATCCCCTGCTTCCATACACGAACTCAGTAACTTCGCTCTTTTCATGTTTCAAATCATTACACTTTTTACCTTTTAAGCGTCGCGGTTATGATGTTGACTTTTCAACTGAAATTAAAACCAGTTCTGCTATTTTGGGCATACCGCATGGATCTCTGCGAATATTTTATACACTCACATTGTTTGTGCTGATTTTTCACAATCTTCCCATCTCCCTCGTTCGCAGTTTTATTTTATTGTGTTGGTTTCACCTTATTTTCGTTTCTTATCTTCGCGTCTACACCTTCTCCACTTTCGCGTTTTGACCGTTAAAAAGTTTTTGTTGTTTACCTTTACCGGCTTTTGAACGGCGTCGCTTTTTTGGCGCTTGTTGTGATAAACGCGGTTGACTGAGCGTTATTTACTTGCTCGACTTTATGTGCTCTACACAGCAAAATGTTCGAGCGGTTGAATGATTAATCAAATTGAGATTTGTTGTATGATAAGTGCGAGTTGTTTTCAATGATGTCACTGTTCAAGTTGATTGATATTGTATTAAAATTCAATGCTAATTTATATTTCATACAAGTTCTACGACTTTTGCAAGTGCTAAACTTGACTTCTTTTTTCAAAATTTATTAACAATGATTGCGAAAAGCTTCCTGAAATTGCTAAAAGTTTAAATCTTAACCTGAGAGTTCTGAAACTCCCAATGACCTCATTCTTAAGTGTCACCATTCGTTGACAGCTCCCAAGACACTTTCGGAATTGTTTTCCTCGACTTTTTTTTGCGCTTCGACGCTCTTTTTTATTTTCACGGGAATTTTTTATGCAAGACATAAAAAACAAGAAGAAAATTGATAAAATGGAAATTTTGGCGCAGTGCATGACAACCGAATGAATGTTTCATCAATTTTCCATTTGACTAAATTTGTTTTTGTCATTTTACGCTCGTGTACGGATTATGCCTGAGTAGTGCTCGGGACGTGTCGTCTAAAATTGGACCCTAATTGAACTCTCCAGCAACGTGTGTATCTTTTTAATTTCTAAACAAGCGAAAAAATGCCGCAGGTACGCTTATAATATCAGACTTGGGAAAAATATCCGAAATGAGCTTTCGTATGTTACGAAAACACTTGCTCAATGTTCGAATGCGCCTCGTATCTTGTTACACAAACAAGGGAAAAAATGTCTCGTGTACACAACATATTTTTTAATCAAATTTTGTAACAATAAACGAGATAAGGAGTGTTTGTTTTGATCGATATTCACGGTGGTTTGAAGTCTTATTTCTGAATGGAACTGCCGAATGCGCTGAAGCTCCGCATACACAAGTCAAGGCATGCGAACAATTTGTTTTGAGAAGCTTAAAGTCAATTTCAGTGTTATCTCCATGTTCATCGCTTCAGACGATGTAGACAGAGCGAACGCAAAGCGTTGTACGACATCTTCATAACCGAGCTACATTAATTGCTAAGCTTTTCCACCTTGATAAAGCGTTGAGCGCTTCTAAGTGACTCAATGTTTGCTGAGCGAGTAACTGTCGTGACATCACCGCAAGCGTTTGTTGTTTTCGCTTGAAACTCTCAATACATTCCGCGAATTCTATTTTATCTCTGTTTAGTTGTAGATCTTGAATGCAAATAGACTTGCGGTGGTGACGAAGCCCGCAAAGCATTCCGACTTGGTTTGATGAATGAAAAAGGCCTGCGCTTTTTGCGCGCTTATGTAACACGACTGAAATTCATTCAAATGCATCGCTGTATGCAAGCTCTGTTAGCGATTCAACAAAACAGGTTGCTGCTTTGACCGCCGCGGTGAGTCATCCGAAGTGAATTACTATTCGGCGGATACTGAGAAAAAAATTTAACTACGTTTGCAGTCGCTGCGCAAAACTCAACCGCGATAATGATCCGAGTTTGTTGCTTTTTTGTGTCAAATAGCACTCTTTGTAACTAATTTTTTCTAATGATAATTATCCTCACCGCCTCGTTGTGGATTGAAAGAGACTTCAACTAGAAGTTTCGAACATCTTTGACGGATAATTCGTGTTGAACAACAAAACTCCAGTATGTCATTTGTAAACTTGGGTCGGAAAGTTTTTTTGTGCACTTGCTGCTCTGGCTGGTGTTGCTAATTATATGGTTATTACTTCGTAGGGAAAATTGAAAACACCGCTAAGTTGGCTTCGGTGTCTGTGGCCAAAGACAAACAAGTCTCATTAAGCGTCATGCTGACCATCACAGGGATTAAAAGTGTAAGCGATTTGTAACTCGCCTTCGCCGACAGACGGACATGGCACGACTTAATTAGTCACCGAATTAAAAGGTCGTCACTTCATTTGGTTACGTTCGATGTCTCTCTCCTAATACTAGGTTTTATGACCATTGTGTTATTTATTAGGCAATGCTTCGAACCGGTCAAGTGTCGGCTGTGTTTGTGCGGAGATCTTTACGTTCTTGACGTTTTTAAGCAAGCCACGTAGCCGGGAGAGAGAGACGGGGATAAAGATTTGATTAGCATACAATATCGACAAAAGCAGAAAAGAGAGAAAAAGGTGGCCGATGAACAATGAATGCTGGGACTTAATTAGTCATTGTTATCACTTTTTGAATACTCTTCTCCGTTTCGTTAATTCCCCGCTGCTGTGTTCATTATTTATGGCTATCATTTCCAAATGACTTTGGTCCGTGCATATGCAAGAAGCCATAAAAAAAATATTCAAATTAATCTTTTAATCGCTTCAAGGCGAATTGAAAATCTACGTGAATAAATCTTGATGGCAGAAATAGAGAGACGGAAAAAATAATGAAAGTTTTCTCGACTATTGAATTCGAGAGAAAACGATGAGGGCGATTTCTTGGTTACGTGCGGCACGAAGTCGACCAGAAAATCAAATCTTCGAACTATTTAAGTGACATTCTCGACAAACATTGTCTCAAGCCGAGATTATTCAGCTTAAAAGCGAGATTAAAGACAATTTAAGCGCTCAGTGGCATCTTTATTAATCTATCTGAGATTCACCCCGATTTTAAGACAAATGCGGATCGTTTCAACAAGGAGGAAAGTTGTAAAAAATTAATGAAGTTTTTTTTCCAATGAATAAAATATTTTATTGCTTTCTGAAGAGACTTTGCACTGGGAAAATAAACGAATTTCGTTCGTTCTCTGTTGTGATAACATCCAATTGATAAGAGATAATGCTTTTATAGGAATCACGACGCGAGAAATGCTCAGGTTTCTCAGCTTTGCTTGAGATAATAAGAAATAAAATTACGAAACGTCTTCGAACTCAAAGCTGATTACGTCAGAAACAATTTCCCCGCTTCGTTTTAAAAGTTTATTTGTTAGTGGAATTCTAAAATTAATTTCTCGAAAATAAAATTTTTATTAGTCAGTTCTTCAGTTTTAATCGCAGCCATGAAAAATTTCCACTCTCCGAAACGATTTGAATCATAAATTTCTGCAGTAATCGATAATAATTTTTTCCGAGCCGAAAAAAACAGTTCTGTGTTATCCCAAAACACGAACCTTCCCTGAAAAGTAAAGTCTGTTATCGAATATTAAACACCGCGATAATTTATTGCCCCAATTTGGCCGGAAAAAATCGGCAAAAGTCAAAATTGTGATTCGCGTTGACTTTCGCAGGTTCGTTTGTTTGCATTTGCACCATAAATGTGCAAGTTTAAAGTGTGGGATGTGAGTAATTCGATAATTTGTTTAACTCGACTCGTTAAACTTAACTGAATTTAATGTCTCGAGTCGTCTTGGGAGTGATTGCACTTGTTGACTGATTGCTTTCGCGTGAAATTCGGTTGAGAATCGTTTTTAATGAAAAATAAATTTAAGTTTCACTGGAGTTTTGGCCATGCTTTGGTTTATGGTTCTAAGATTATGTGAATTCAAACAGACATTAAGCAAAATGAAGTCTTTGTAAGAAATTTAGTCACTTAACGTAAAGGATTAATAAAAATTCAAACAGATTATGCTACTTTATTCATAAAATAATTTTCTCATGCTTCACAACAAAATTTTCTGGTAACTTCATCAACATCATTAAGAACTTCTGAAAATTGTAAATTGTTAGTACTTTCATCAAGTGTGCTTGTGAAATTGTCGCAACGATCGACATGCAAATTTGTGTCGTGGCTGTTCATTGTAATTCAGGATCCATTGTAATTATTTCTCTTGTTGCTTTTCCCAAATTTTCAGCGTTTAAACTTTCTGCTGCAATATTGTTTGCACACAGTTTCAGAATCTTTTCATTAGAAAATTACATTAGCCCTGCTCATAATTTATTAATTGAAATGACAAAATGTTGCCATCTCGTGCAGGTGACAGATATTCGTACAATCTACCAAAATGCGTTTCGGCCATAATGAGACTGAAAACTCAATTTTAAATTTTCGCAATAATGATTAAAATTTTAGGATATTTCCATTAGCCGGCAAACACATAACGCTCTAGTTTAATTAAATTGTTCAACACAGTGCCATAGTTTGAGTTTCACGGGGCTGCATTCGACATGCTATGAAGTGTGCTTGGCTATAATGGCACCACAAGTCCCCAAAATTGTTTTTTCGCCACCAATCTAAGCGGATTCGGCTGGAGTTTCCAATTTGATGCCTTTTCTGTGCTGGCGGGTGGTAAAAATGTGCACGGCATACGGATAAAGGGCAGACGAGGGGAAACAGTTTGTCGAGGGCGATGATGTTAATGTTGTGATGGGAAATCAAATTATCCACTTTACTCCTTTCGCTCTACTATCTGCCAACCGAGGGTTTTGTTGTGTGAAAACATAATTTCCTTTGATGGATTATGTGAAATATTTCAAATAGATTTCAAAAGTCGGGCTTAAAAGCACCCGCAAATGATAAATTAGTTTGTGTTTGTTGTTATTTGTCAATTTATCGGTTTTGAAGCATAAATTGACTTGCACGCGGAACAGAAAAAATAATTTCCGCGGTTTTTTTATTAGCCCATCGTGAAAATGATATGTTTGGTTCGTTGTTTGATGGAATCGTTAAAACGCAATGATTTTCTGTTATCGTAAGCAAATATTGGCTTTGGAAAAAAATCCATCGATAGTTGTTTGTGGTGGGGCAAAATTGCGGCATGTTAAACTCGGTGCCGGTGCAATATGCAACAAATTAAGGCAATTTGAATTACATCTGATCAAGCCGATTACACGAGACAACCATCATGGTTGCAGGAATAATTTGCTGGCTACTTTTGTTGTGCATTTGGTCGCTGACTGCATGGGAAAGCGTGTCGACATCAAAATAAATATGTTTTGACAAAATTACAACAAATTAATAACAAACATGAACACTGTCTAGTTCAAAAGGTAAGCTGAATGTTTTGACATTGAAAACGGATAAAATTTTGTCGAAATCCTGATGCTTTCAGTAGCAAAAATTTGAATTTCAACTGGCACGAGTACAGTATAATTAATGCTTACCTACAGTCTTGTATCAAAAGTTAAAGTTTGATTGGAAGTTATGAAATGCCTGCCACAATGCTGTCAATTTCCAAAATTCTGTCAGTTTGAAAAAGTTAAAAAAAAAAACTTAAAGCTACCAATAATCGAATCGGTGGACTACAGGCACATGACTGTAGAAGTTCTTAATGATTCTATGAATTATTCTCAAAAGGAAATAAAGTTGTTTTAATTTGTGCTAATTTGTGCAAAAATTTATACAACTTCCATTGAATTAAATTCACTAGCTACTCGTCGTTCGTAAAATTAAGCCATGAAAATTTCTCATCGACATCCGATTAAGAGATGAGAGTAGGTAATGGGGAATTTTATAGATTCATTGATTACTCGACGTTTAGAACTTATTGATGACTGAAGCGAAGAAGTACAGTAGTTGCAAAGCAGTTGACGTTGTCATACATTGATTCATCTGCTAATCGTAACTCAATTCTGCTGAAGTATGGATTTTTTTCTGCACTCGTCAAAACATTTATAGGGAATGCATTTATAGAACCCTGGTTTGGATGATGACCTCAATTTTTGGTCGAGAGTAGAAGCAAAAAATGCGAACTCACAATTCAAATATTTACGAGCGAATGAAAATTTTATGCAAACATCATTCGAGATTGAAATTTACGAGATTTACGCGGAATAAAACATTATGTTGAAGCTTTTGGGCCAGTGCAGAAGATTCTGTAATCAAAACTCTGGTTTGTTTGCTGCAAAAAGCTTACAAACACGTTGCAAGTTTGTTTTTGTTTAAACGTTCATGGAAAATCGATTTTTGCTGAATATTTGCCTGCTGAAATTAGCTAAAGCTGAAATATTTGACAGACTAAGAATTTCAATTAAGCCGGAAAAACTTCACCATCTGCGTGCATTTGAGTTGTGGAAATGATAAATCCAAGTATGTTCGCTATTACATCCGCAATTTATGAAAGAATTGCGCAAGAAAAACTCTCGAAGCAAAATTGCGTTATGATTACAATAAAATTTAAATTTAAATTCCCGCCTGTTTACTTGAAAAGCTAAAAAGAACAAGAACAGGAAGATGAGCCAAGCACATCATTTAAAAACACATTACACGATGTTATTGGGAATGGCATAAAATTTCGGCTCTCGCCGTATCGTGATCGAACGATATATTTATGAAATAAAATATTTGTCGTTTTTCTCTGCTCTTCCATATAATTTATTGCCTGTTCCAAAACCTCCCCAACAGTATGAGGGATTGGAAGAAAAAGGCTCATATGGAAATGGAATTTTTTTTCTGCAAATACCGATGCACGATCCAATGCGCCATAATATTTCCGAATATTGAAAGCATGGAATGCCATTACTGTGCCATTTTCAACACTGGCACTTGAAGCGATTATTGAAGTCATTGAGCTGCTGTTGATATTGGAATAAACGAGTCGATGACATTCCATAATTTATCATTCGTCGCACTGTAAACAATCAGCTGTGCAATGTGAATCATTTATGAATGATAAAAATATTGGAGAAAGAAAGGCAATTAAAATGCGGAAACATTAAAAATTCAAATTTTAATGCATTTGCTTCTTTCCTTTCCCATCATTGCTTATTCCGAAGAATTTTCCCGGCAGCCTAATAATTCAAAATAATTTCAAAGCATTCTAATCGTCTTATTATGTTTATTCATTTCACGATTGGGAGTCGTTTGTAGTTGATATAACGGTGAAAACAGGCTGGACCGCTATCACATTTGTGAATAAATTCGAAGTGCAATAAATGTTTTAGTTATCTTGAATTATCTGAGATTTAGACCACAACAGTCTTCTATAGCATGATTACAGTTTTGAGACGAATGTGAACTGAATTGTTCTATGTGTTTACAGTCTTCTGCCTAACAAATACTGCACTTAGCGACAACTGTGAAAATGCTGTCAGTTGACATTGATTCTAAATTCTAATGCTGTAAGTTTAACTTTCCATGACATCAGTAATTAATGAACTAAATAACTTATAATTGACAGCGGTCCCAATCAGCCTTACTTGCAGCACACGACTGTCTTTATCTTAAAATCTGTTCCAATTCAGAACACTCCGAAAGCATTTCCCATGAAATTTTAATTAAAGTTTCTACAAATACACTTCTACAAATTCCACTATTTTCTTTAGCACCTCGTCTCGATGTTTATGCAAATGTTAAAAGCAGATTGGAACTGTTATCAGACAGCATCTTGAGAAACTTGCAATCCTTTTCTGAGAAGTGTAAATCCGAAAAGCTTCTTAAAGCTTTGAATTGTTGACTCGCAAACATTTTACTGTTTACTGCTGCAATTATTTCTTGTTCTGCCGTTTATGGTTGGATTCGGGTAGAAAAACAAGCATAAATTCTCAAGCTGACCAAATAACATAATTTCAAAGAAAATGGAAATGACATAATAATGAAATAAATTTGTCCACGGAACGGAACGAAATGGAAGAAAATCTGCTGATGGGAAAGTTTTTATTTCATTTATTACAATAATAAAGTTAGTTCGTATATGCTCGCTTCATTTGCTGCCAAAGCAGATAAGCAAACACTAATGAGAATGAATTTCTTCGTGACAGAAAGGAGGGAAAACGGTTCGGAACACGACGAGAGAGCGGAAGATGAGAATTAAGTGCCAAAAGATGTGAGAACCCGCAAGAAAAGTTTGTCGTCGGTTAAAAGCAGCGAAACTCTCTTAACACATTAAAATTATCTAAGCAACTTGTGCGGTTGATGCTCAGCTCAAATTTGCATTTATTCACTTTTAAAGTTTCTGTTTAACTTTGCCGTATTAGCAAAAGATTTTCCATACTTTGCCGTAGCAAATCCATTGTTGTACAATAAAAGACTCACGCGAACATTCATTGTTAACCAAGCCAAGGCCGTATTTTTTTTATATTTTTCAATTGAAAGCCTTTAAATGGAAATAAAGAATGAAGCACAAGCGTTTAAGCATCGACGTGAAGCACTTTGTCAGTTCATGTTCACATAATACACAGCTCTCCCGATCACGACACACTGAAAATGCTATATCTGCAATCTGCAGATTGTGTACATTTTAATTCAATTGTGAATTATGACTACACGAGCCATTGTTGTTTAATTAATTCTGATAGCACTGTAAATTAAAAGAACCCGAAAATGCTTTATGATAATAGTTTCCAATTTTTCCCGTGCTTTTCCGTGTCTACACAGTAGTCGCTTCGATTGTTTTATTAGAAAAGTCGTTTGGAAGGGTAATTAAGGTTCAGCTTGTATTGAAATTTAAGTTAAACTGAAGTAATTGCGCAGTTTCATTTCCATGACTGTATCGGAACATAAATTTCTAGATTATGCTCCAACAGTTTTGTGCAATTCATGTTTCAGCCTGCAAACAACTGCAGTGACTGCACTTAACAACTGACCCCGGTAGTTTATCTCATAAAAAAGCTAAAAGACGAAGCAATTTGCTGTAGTGTTTATGTTCAAAGCTTAAAAGCGCCGAAAAAAGAACTTTAGAGAACAGCAAATTATTCCAAGTTTAATTAGCGACAACCGATATTAAAGTTCTGTTATTCTCCTTCTGACGCTTCTCTCGTTGAAAGGAAATTAGCATTAAAATTTCAACTGAAGCTTGTTTCCATTCAAATTCTCTTTTAAGTGCTGGTGATGCTTGTGCTGTTGTGCATAGTCAACATCACTGCATTGTTCAAGTAATTAAATTGCTAAATAAATTTCATTTATCTCCACTGCTTCCGATCGCTTCGAACACAAAAGCGAGAGCGCAAAAATGAAAATTTGTTCAGGCACTTCGATAAAAAATGAAAAATTTCCAGCAACTTTTCCTTAAGAAGCAATTGCAAAAATGTTCTATTGTCGTTTGTAGAATTTTATCCATGCTTGGAGATGGTAAACAAATATTCGGGAAGTACTTTCCGTCGAGTGGAATGGATACACAGCTTTCAGTCGCTGTCTCGCAATCTGTAACTCGCAAAACGCCAGTAGACTGTCACACTTTATTAGTCGTCACTCTTTCCCCAGCCAAACCATTCGTTCACCTCTCACAATGAATTGATTCTGATGTATTATACAAACGCTTCTCGCAGCATATCATACAGTCAGTCGTTCGATATCTAGAAGAAGGAACGAAAGGGGAATAGAAAGTGTCAAAAGCATTTTAATTTCACGTGAAACGCTCGCTTCTGCCGGCACCCTCAAACTGAAATTATCATTGAGTAATTTTCACACGATATTTACATCAACTGGAAATTTAAATTGAAAACGAAGCTTGCCATTGAAACTTCAACTTCAAATCTAATTTGATTTTAAATAAAAATCGGGAAGTAGAATTTCGTTGTACAGCTGTCTAGGGGAAGCGGAAATGGCGTGAATAATCATTCATTTTGAGGTTATGGCTATTAAAAGGATATTTTTATACAGAAAATTCTGAGAATTTTACTTGAGAAATATTTAGAATTCCGCTATCAAAACTGTGATATTGAAAATTGCACCATATTTATGACGAAACTCCCGAACTCTCCCACTTATGAGATGTTCATGATTTGATTGAGCTTTTATACAATCAGATTTACAGCAAATTCTCAAACATAAATTCCAATTAATTCATTTCCAATCACCGCTTTCGTTCAGATACTGAATGCACTTTCGAATTGCATTTTCCCCATCTCGTATTGACCTTTTTTTATCCAACCCGCCCTGGTAACATGAGTTTGACGTGCTCATTCAACGACAACATTTTTTTTTATTTTTCTCTGATATTTATTGGGCACTTCAGTGAAAGAACAAATTAAATGTTCTGGTGTGCCAACGAGTGGAAGGAAAACCAATTGAAAAATTGGAAAATTGAAAAACATAAAAAACGTTTGGTGAACTGGGGGGTCGCCATTCATCATGGGTTTTGCTTTTTATTAATGCAAGCTTCACGGCACAAAAGAGTCTTTGTTGGATTAATTTTCCGAAATGAATGTGATCACATCAGAGAGCGTGATTTTGTGATTTATTCACGCATTTGTCACCAAGCTTCACCCATTCATGGCCACATTCTACTGACGTATCACATTCCGACTATTCAACAACAGGACACAGATCCTTCGGGCATTTGCAAACATTTCAACCCGAAAGTCTCTCTCAAGAAATATTTCATGTAAAAATAATTGAAAACGGCAATTAACATGAGAGCTTGTGGAATGGCACAAATTAAACGCAAAAATGCTGTTTTCGGTTCTCTCTTGGTTATTAAAAGCTTTTTGTTCCGACTTCACTGTCTACGTAATGGAACTGTTATGTTGTGCGGATGAATTATGATGAAAACACATTCCCAGAGTGTATCTCCAATTAACTGGCTTAGCATCAGATACATCTGCTTGAAGTGCTTTTAAAATCGAAATCCTTTTAAAACTTGGAAGAAATTTCCAGAATTGGGATCATTCCCCACTAGAACCATCTGATGCAAGCCATAAACTTGTCGAAAATACCATATTTTAGCTTTTTGGCGCGGTTCCAAGTCGGGTTTTATTTATGGTCAAATGGGAATGGCAGTTTCTGCAGTGATTTATGCTTTTCACAGCTTGATAAAGAAGGTATTCGTCCAAACATAACAGTTGCATCAATTTACGAGTATTTTTTCTCTCCGTCGACTTCAGCATTGATTAAATTCTTTTTGTGTTATTTTAAAATTAACTGTTAACCACGAAAATTAACGACCACACAAAAAATGATAAAAATTAATGCTCGACGATTGACAACAGAAATAAAAAACGAGTTGAGAGAGAGTTTAAAAATGTCAATGCAACGATATGAGTCTCCATTTATGGCGCAGTAAAAACCTCGTTTATGACTCATGCACTTAATTTCTTTCATTTTCTGCAAGCCTGGCTGTGTTAAACGCAAACATTCTTTATCAACCACATTCATCATCGTAATCCTATCGGCATTTTTTGAGTTTTTTTTTGGCGCTCAATTTAGTGTAGCTTGATGTGAACCTTGATTATTGACATAATGAAAACATAATCAGCCATGTGAACTCAATAATTCTTGCTCAATATCCATCATTAATTTCCATCGCGCATAATACTGCACTTACGGAGATGGCAATTGGCGCAAAAAGTATGGAATTATTTCAAAATGCACAAGCCATATTCGATTTCCCGCTTGAGGCGATCTTTTTTACGTGCGATTGGAGATTTTTGCTGCACAAGGGAGCGACGAAAAAAAACCTTGAGCAAACGTTCAAACACGGTTTAATGCATGATGACATTACATCACCAGTGCAAAATAGCCAGTAAACCGTTTAGCTTGTGCTCGCTCGACTGAGTTCTGTAAACTCATTAAGATGAGTGTTCGTCGTCGCTGAAGTAAGTGAGTTACTTGGCCCTGCTATCGACAGGTAGAAGTTTTTTAGAAAGCACTTATTGAGTTAATTGCTGCAATTTGAGGGCCGTAACGAGCGTCGGGAGAACATTTGCGAGTTCTAGATTGAAATGAATAATAATGTAACGATGTGCTATTAATAGCATCGACAAATTGAAAAAGTGCAATCATGACGTGGGAAATTTATTGCATTGGAAATGAGATGGGAAAATTGTTGGGCGAGTGTTTTGATTAATGGTCAGAGTTGATTAAACATTGTATGGCCGACAAAATGCAAAATTTACGTTTGGAACATTGTGTTTAATGAGATTTCGAGTCGGAAATATATGAAATTAACTTCGCAGTCTCTGCAGTCGATTTCCACTCAAAAATTGTTCATTAAAACGCAACACAAAAAAGCGCGGTTATCGGTGAACAAGCAAAGCATAACCTCAAACAATGTAATTCGATTAAACTAGATTTGCGAGCTTGCAGTTTCGATTTCAAACACGATTTCCACAAAAAAACGCAAAAAAAAAAACACAGAATATTTCATTCTGCAGCTTGTTCTCGGCAGAGATAATCAAATTAGTGTCTCCTTCGTGTTTACACGATAAATTATTCAATTAATCTGACGATAATTCCTTCGGTAATGAGTTGGACATGAGAACACACCTAGTCTCTGTAAATACACGACAGCATAAACACATTAACTACGAAAACATCGTCCGTTTCGTTGAATTCCACAACATGCAATTTCATGTAGTTATACTGCTGCATAGACAAACACAGTGCACGTCAGTAGAATGCATAAATAATCGTCAAGCGGTTTCGCTGCAGAACTCTCATGAAATTCTTTTCCAACGCCACTTCATTATTAATATTTCAATCAGCGCTAAAACGATATATATGCGATATATACGAATTTTTCCGAATGCAATGTACATGATCAATCTTGCAGTGTCAATAATTTTAATTGTGTTCAAACTAAAATTAATCGAGAACGCATTGATGCTGAGCGTTAACAGAAGCGCTTTTTATCGTATAGTTCGATTGGAGTGCTTGTCATGTTGTTTATTTGGGTTGTGCTGGAATGTTTGTGGGATGGATACAGAGATGAATTTGGGATAATCACTACAGTCTGCTACCGAAAGAAGGTCAAAGAAAGAAAAAATTACTTTACTGACAGCATCTAAATTGACATTTTTATTATTGACAGCATAAAGCACAAGTTAAGTGCTTCAACTGACAGCATTTCCAATAGTAAATCAATCTGTACCCTTTCGAAACAGCACTGTACGTGACTATGACTCAAAACCCGATTACATTCCATGCAAAACCCGGAATTTAAATGCAAATAATTTCTCTGGCGATTATTTTCCATTCACATTGAATTTGTCATAAAAGCTAATTACTGAAATATTCAGAGTTTAATGTTTTTACATCAATTACATATTCGCATATTCAGTGAGAACATAGCTCGGTGCATATTTCGTTCGGAAAAATCAGGATCTTTGTCAGCAATCATGAAATGAATATTTTTCGAAGCATGAATTTCTCCCTCAACCAAAATGACTAATTTTGTTTCTCTTTTCTTGTTTTCCTTGCAGGTATGCACAGTCAAATTGCTGAAACAATTTTGTGGTTTTCCTTCATGATCGTCGAGAGGAAATTTCAAACGTGAGCGAAACAATGTGGAATTACGCTGAAACTTTTTTCCCATGATTTTTTTATAGCAATCTTTAGTAAGCGTTTTAAAAACAAAGAACTCGTATGGAAAAAAATACAAGTGCTTGAGTGCATCTATGCATTCCTATGGATTATTTAATGTTTGCAAACTCCCTTAGCCAAAGTTATGAGCATCAATTCCATTCCGCTGGCTGCCACGAGAATATAATTCGCTCATAGTTGTTTGTTCAGAAAATGTTCTTGAATTTATTCGGCTTTTCACGAAGTTTCCCTTCCCCGAAACTTTTCACCCAAGGCACATCAACCTCACAGATCTCAAATTTGGAGAAAAATCGCTTCAGCACGTTCGTATTTGTGGCGTGAAATTAATATCACGATGATGAGCTTTCGACAATGTTGTCATATTTAACTCCTTCCCTGACATGCTGATTGCAGTCTTTCTGACAACACTCGTGCCATTTCCATTCGATGTCAAAAAACTCTCGCAGAAAAATATCAAGAGATGGAATAGAACGAGGCGAAAGAAACGGTGAAGTACAAATGACGTGGAGAAATTCGTTCGATAGCTTTTCTGAAGCATAAATATTTATCGAAGTGGCACGTATCAATGAATTTACTCTGATCACTGGCTGACAATGGACGCTGACAGCTCCAAACAAACGAAAGTTTTTTTTTTCTGATTATGCCAGTGAACTAGTGACAGAGTAATTTTCTCGGTTCACCGAAAGTTTGCCTTCAAAGTAGGAAAACATTTGTTTTCAGTTCAATAATGAAGCGAACATCAAGCATAGAAGGAACTTTTATTTTCTATTGAGACAAAGTTTTCTATCAGCTTTTTGGAATAAATGGATAGACAGCAGTGACACCACACAGGAAACTGGAATTTATTTTTAATGCTTCAAGGTATCAAAACTTTCTGAACACAAAATTTCATTGAAAAAAGTTCAAAACAAAGCTGTAAAAGTTTTACAAGAAGCAGCATTAGATAAGCTTGACTTTAACAAATCGGCCATCACCGAACTTATCAACAAATCTTCAAATTTATTGTTCAAAATTTATTATTCTACAAATAGCTTACCCCACCCCCACCCCATCTGTATCGTGTATTACAATATTGGCATGCTGAAAGTGAAAAGCGTACACAAACCATTTTCTATTCGCTTTTGCACTCTAAAAGGGTTCATCTCAAGCATGTTTTCACAGCATCTTCACCTTCCCAACAACAAAAGCGTCAAACTCGTCACTTGCACCTTTCCCAATACTTTCGTTTCTTTGCTTTTTTTTCGTCACCTTCTGGAGTTTATTGGAGAGAGAAGATGGAACACCTTTTGTGTCGAAAGCGTGTTGTATATAAATGAGTTTTCCGAGCAGTTTTGTCAAACCGTATCTGAAGCCTGAAAAATTCGCTTTCTTCTCATTCCCGTCATCAGACTTTCCTTTCTTCTCTCCAATGGTAAAAAAGATCAAAACTAAATTATGAAAAATTGGAAAATATTAATCATCATTAAATTCTCGACAGATATTTAAATTGGTTCATTTTTTGTGCTTCAAAAATACTTTCCACAGCAACACAGCGATTCGCGCACAGACGAACTCCAAACAAAGAAGAAACTTCTTCGCCATTTTTTATCTTTACTATGCAATTTGGCTATGCTTATAAAGTTTTTCGCGAATTTCTTATGAGTACTGCAAAAGTATGAGATGAGAACTGCACTTTTTGCTGGGTAAAGTGTAGAGTGGATTAAATTCTAAATTTGATTTGAACAGAAATTTAAATACTTATTTTTCGGTTGATTGATGTTATC
>JPYR01000141.1:62674-141106 GCA_000775305.1 Belgica antarctica
GAAAATTCAAAATCCTGTGTGGTCAACCCCAAGTTTTGGGACAAGGAAAATTGGCAGGGAATATTTTCCGTGGAAATCAATATTTTTGATTTTCCATGATCTTGACATCACCGGCATAGCGGAAAACGCCAAATCGCAAAAAGCCAGACCGGTTCCGTCCCAAAACTTGGGGTTGACCACACAGGATTTTGAATTTTCAACACTGTCGACAAGTGCAGCCGTTAATTTTTTGAGTGTCGACGTGAAAATCGTGTTTTGTTGTACCCAAACTAAGCCACATGAGTTGTCTTGTAAAAGAGAAGTTTTTGTTTTATCGCTTCGAAAAAGCTTCCAAAATACGTTGCTTCAATTTTATCTCATTCCATAAATTTCTTCTCCCATTCAGCCATTTTCTTAATATCAAAACAATAAACCTTTATACAAGTTTTCATATTTCTTTAAGCTAGTTGAATAAACATTGCAGTGAAACTTTTATGGCTCTATATTAAAATTTTCATCCCCGGTTAGAGCGAGAAATAATTTTCCACAAAACGAAGCAACAAAAGCTGTTTTAAAGAGAAGAACTTGAAAAGCTGGGCTCACTGGCCGTTCTGGAAACTTGCTGTGATTGATTTTGCAAGTAATTCTCATGACTCAAATGCTGAAATGATGAAGTTTTGCTTTCGTCCGTGCTTTAATCAATCACAGCTGACGTGACAATATCATCGCATTGCTTCATCAATTGAACGACAAGCTGTGCACAAAAGAATTTTGTGTGAGCTTTAAACTGAGCCAGCCGGCAGAGTGGAAAATGTCTGGAATGGAGACGTTGAACCTCAAACCCGCCCTTTGAATTTATGAATCGAAGCTGTAATTTTTTTCGAAAACCTCGCAAATTTGATTCAGAAGCTTATCTGAGGAGTCTTGCTATTTATGCCACCGCTAAATATATATTCTAAAAAAGTGGACAGCATTAATTCAAGCCACGTTCGGTACATAAAACACTGGTGAAGAGGGTGGCTATGACATTTTTTGCCATCTCTTCGGCTTGTGTTTTGTGTGTGAGTGCCCCAAAGCAAAAAGCTTTTTTGTTTTCGTTTTGCTTTCTGTTTGCTTAAAATTCCCGAAAAGTGGAGACATAGAATTCCTATCACAATAGAAGGGCGGCAGGAGAACGAAATGCTGAATGGTAAATTCAAAAGTAAACAAAAAAAGGAGAAAAATGGAAAATTTCACTTGTGCCTGCTCCATTTTTCATCCCGCCTGATTTTCCGTTCACCGCCGCCCGACATTTTATCTGTTTTCTTCTATTTCGAAGCGCAAAAATATTCACAGTAAGCGCCGTCAACGTTTTATTATGATCATTATCAATAGTTATCACTGAGATGAAGACGGGGCTGAACATAAAAATTTCTCGGTGATGATAATGAGGCGTGTTTACGACGTGAATTTGAGAATTTGCGTTACGTGACGAAATTTTCGGCTTCGTCCCACGTTCGTAAGCATAACAAACGCTGCGAAATAGATTTTGAGACACGAATGCACGAGTGAAGCACTTGTTTAGTGCTTTTAGGGGTTAGATAACGGTTTGAAATAGTTGGCGGTGTCAAATATCGCACAACTTTCAATAAAAGTTTTCGTGAAAATACTCCGAGAGATTATTTTCAATTTATATTTTGGCTTTAAGAGCAGCAAATCCGCTTTTTGGAAAAGTGGATGTCTTCACAAATCACATTAGAGGCTTTTGACATAAATTTTCTTTGATTCCAATTCCATTTGCACAAGCTTCAGCTGAATTTAATGTTTCTGGGAATAAAATTCGGGTCACTGAACCTCAAACGCGACGAATTCCCACAACGATCCCATAAAGCACGAAAATTTATTAATGTTTTCCAAAACGCCGCCTTCTGCAATGCTTGTAAAACTTTCACGCTTGAAAAGTGGCGACGAAGAGGAAAATTATGAATGAGTCTCATGATACTGTCTTGAGTTTTTTGCCGCCAAAGATCATAACAATGAATTTGCTTTTGCTTAGAACATAAACCGTGAAGCCCCGAAACTCCCACCCGACTCACGCGAACAGCGGAAGTAATTCCCGAAACATTTTTGGTTTTCTGTTTACGGGCGGCGTAGCATTAAACTGGAAGAATTTTAATGACTTTTCCTTCTTTATTCGTTTTGAGTCGAGGAATTTGCATGAACGCATAGGTGTCTATGCTTTACGGTGCATTAGGCACTCATTTGTAATGTCAGCTTTCGAAAAATAAGAAAATGCGACTTAATTGAGGTTCTTAGCATGAAGCAGGTTCTTTTGTGCTGTTCTGGAATCAAAACAGGAAAATTAGTCCATCGAGGGGAATTTCGTTGACATCAACTTCCGCAACTCTCACAATGACTCGTTAAACAGTTTATTGGTTTTAAATTCTGCAGATTTTCCGACAAGATCTCCAGTGAATTCTTCTTTGAAAGGAAAACTTTTTCTTCGTGCGGTTGGCGTAAACAGAATTTTTTATGCGAAGCCGCTTTCCAAAATATCGCAGTAAATTTTTTTGATCACGAACTGCGCTGTACATTGTAAATCAAACCTCGAAAACGTGTTTTCAGTGGTGTATGGAAATTAATTTTAATTAATTTCTGGTGGACGCATTTGCTGCTTAGCCGAGCCCTTCTCTCGTTGACATTCCAATTGCTTATTCTACCCATTTTCAACAAGTAACCCTCTTCGCCGAACATGCTTAAAAGCTCGTCTCGGAAAAACTGAAAAAGGGTACAAATGAAAATTTCGTGCTACAATTTTCCAATCAAATTGACATTGAAGGGCCCGCCGAGAGATAAAATTGTGAACAAAACGCTCATAAATTATCGCTATTATCTATTTACATACGACCTATCTTCTGCGTGCGCTTGCTTATTTAACGGCTCGCTGATGTGCAGGAAATGTCACGTAATGCCGAATCAAAAATAATCGCCGCTCAAGATCAAAACAAACACGAGAAAAACTAAAACATTCATTGAGAATCAAATGCACATTGAGTTCAGCGTTTCGTTTCAATGATTGTTCTAGGCTGAAAACGTTTTGAATAGAAACCGTGAGTGACGTCTGCTTTATGTTGCGGCTACAAAAACAGTGAGAACTTAGAGATTAAATTCAAATCTAGGCTCAAATCTTTGTATAATACACTGCGTCAGTGGAAAAACGAGAGAAAATCGAGTTAAAATCTAATGTTCAAGTGATTTTTCTAAGAAGAACATGATTTCATACAAATGTAGGTTCTAATCCTACAAAAAACTACCAGACAAGCCAACATCACCATCCCTCAAAAGCAATCTGTGCAAAACTCATCAAAGTTTGTGATTAGAAAGCTTTTCACAATGTTGATACACAACAATTGTTGCTTGATATCTTCACTCTTGAGTGATTCACGATGAACACAGACGAGAGAAGCAGGAAATTTCAGGAAAGTCATTAAACACAGATTTTCCGATGAAGCATCAGCTGTGCTTAATCATATTTATTTCTGCTTGCCGACGCCACGTTCGGGATGGGAGATTGAGCTGCGGCTTGTTTTGGGCTCAATTTCAACCCACACACAGCCCAGTAATAAGAATCTTAGATGAAATTTGTTGCTATTGCTTTTTCATGTGTGTGTCGTTCAACATGTAACAATCTGTTTACATGTCACTTGTCTCTTCGATAACGCAGAACAGCGTGGAAGCAGAAT
Source organism: Belgica antarctica (assembly GCA_000775305.1). Lineage (NCBI taxonomy): Eukaryota > Metazoa > Arthropoda > Insecta > Diptera > Chironomidae > Belgica > Belgica antarctica. Next base: position 66,376 of record JPYR01000141.1, read on the forward strand.
CTGTGATTGATGCCTTTTGCCAGTCATATCTGGGCTTGGTGTTCTTTGCTGTGAGGAAGTGTCACAAACCATTTAAAGTTTTCAAAAACATGTTTTCGGGGGAATTTGTGTAAAGTTTAACCGAATGTCTACGATTAACGTTTGAATAACAAGATAAGCGAGTGAAAGTTTTGGGGACTGTCGCATTTGGTTTTAAAGTTTCGAGTGTTAGTGTTGAAAGGTGGTTAGGCAAGCTGTCTCATATGTTGCGGGATGGAAGTTTTGAGGTTAGCATGTTGGGAAAGTGATTTTTTGAGGTTAAAAAGTGTTTTTGAAATTACAAAAGATATTTTAGGGTTAGAACACATTGTTCTGGGTTTTATGACAGTTTTGAGGTTAGAATCCATGTTAATCCATGAGAACATTCTTTTAAGGAGAATTTCAACTTTATTTTGTCGCTTAAACCCTTCGAGGCTATGAAATCACATCCCTTTACGCCTTCTTCCGCCATTCAACTTGTAAAACGCATAAAACGAAATGTTTTGTAATGCAGAAATTCGATTTTCCGTTATTCTCGCTCATAAGTATTGTTGTTGAACGCTTTTACCCTTGAAGGATCGTTCTCTGCTTTCCCCTTTTTCGTCTCATGACGAGCGCCACCAGGAGATGAAAAAGCGTCTGCAAGAAATTTCATTTCTCGATTGGTAAACATCACAACAGCGAGTTCACAAACATCCACTTTTCAAAACACAAAATTTTCCATTGTAATTTTCTTGCTTTTCTTCTCCCGCTTTTGCATTGCTTTAGGCATTTTGAGGTTCGTTTCGCGGAGCTTAAAAAGAGCATTGCAAATGAAAGGCGTTTTGGTGAACACTTAAAACAGATTCGCGCAGACTTTCGTTTTGAAAGCGCTCAGAAGAGAGCGTCAAATGCTGAACTAGGCTTATAGAGGCGAGTCCTTTAATTGGATTCGTGCTTTAAGGTGGAAAATTTTCCTCAATTCTTTTAGTTGAAAGCTAAACACACAGCAAGGCAGGGCAGGGCGAGTTGTAAACATTATGGAAATGTATGCCGGTTCTAATCATGTTGACTAAAAATGTGTAAATAACGGAATATATAGCGAAAAATTACCCAAGAGATGTCACCTTGACTTGCCGAATGATTCATAAGGCTACAAATGAGTTTTTTCATGTGAAGTGGAAAGCAATGTGCTTGAATTGGGACGAATAAAAAAGATCAATCGGTCGAACAAGCAATCAAAGTGTCAGAAATCGAGTAATCTGTAGACGGGATTTGAAATTCGACTCTGACTCGATTATTATAGTTCGAAAACTGCTTTAACGTCAAACCTATTTAAAAATTCGAGTTCAAGTTGGAAGCACTTCAAAGTTCGAAATTCTAAAACTGGATTTTTCTAACCTGCAAATTATGTCACCGTCAATACCTCTGTAAATTATTCAATGTTTCCGCTAGCGTTCTAATGTTCAGAATCTCCCATTAGGCTTCACAAATACCAAAAAATACAAACTTTCTCGTCGCTTGTGGCCCTATGCATAAACGTGTAAGCACTCAACTGAGGCAGCAAAAATTGTGATGAAAGAATAAACATAAAATAATAACGCTAATTTATGTTATTATGTGGTCTTTACTTCTTCAAATAATTTGCTTCTGAATGCTTGTCTTCTTACATCTGATAACACGCGGTCTTTTATGAATGAAAACATTGTGTCGAGAATTAGGTTCATTATTTTAACTTAATTTGATTAAATAGCGAGAAAACATTTTTTTGTTGTTTTTGTAATATATAAGAAACTGAAAACAAAGCAGAGTTATAATATGTCTGAAATTGCATTGCAAGTGGATCAAAATGTTAATTTCTGCCTGAAGGATTTGCAGCAATTTTTTTTGCATCTTTGTTTAAACTTTTCTCTCGATTCTCTTTGAGAACAGCTTCGGGCGATAAAACTGCTTAAGTACTTCTTAAAGTTGCATAATCAAAGTGCACTTATTACTCGAAGCAAAGTGTTCTACCATCAGACGGCTTCAGTGAAACAAGCGTGAAAAAAGATCAACAATCACTCAACGGTTAAATAATTTCCGGCAGCGCTCTGAAGCCTTTTTATGAGTTTCCTACAAAATTGTTTAAAAATTCGTTGAACAGAAACAATATTTATTGACACAGTGTTGAATGCATTCATTCATTTATGATGTCAGTGTCGCGACAATTTCCACTCGATGACAAATTTCCCCGTTTGTCACATCATGACAGCAGCCCGGGCCAAAGAAGTGGACTTTTCATTGCTCTCGGGAAGTTTATGACATGATTTGTCGTTAGCGATAAAAGAATGACCAGCGCAATGTTCAAGTAATCATTTGACACACGATAGAGCTGAAGGGGAAGACGGTGTCTGACTGTGATATCACTGGAAGTTGGAACTAGCAACGCAATGATAAATTAAGATTTTCTAAATTCTCGTAGCTCAATTGTTCATCATTAAAAAGTTTGGTAACGGCACTCGAGTGAACCCTTCAACTGGTCATTTGAAAGCCATTACGCTAGAAACTTGAAGAAATAAATTTTGTTGGAATTTCATGAAAACGAAAGCAAAAAGGCCCTGTCTGCATCGCCTAATCGCCATTAGACACGAATAAAGGAGAATTTACTCGTATTTGGAATGCCTCCGATCGTTAAGCTGTTCATAAATTAAATTTCAGTGCTGCTTCACTTTAACTTCTTAATATTTTTATGATGCTTTTGCAAAATGGCTAAACTTGGCTCTGTTTGTTCAGCAAAAGGAAAGAAGAAAAAGCGGCAAAATGTTTGATAAGCTTCGGGGTGGGTTGAAGTACAAAAAATGATTGTAATTTATGGCTTACGGTGGAAAAAAAGGATTTTTTCCGTTACGTAATTAGCAACTAAGAAAAGAGACGAGATGTACCTTCGTTCCAGGAAAAAACTTAATTATATCAAGAACATAAGTACTTTTATCTCAACATTACAGCGAATCAACATTGGCTTATTCTTTTAACCACTTGAATTGCCGGAATACTTTTTTGAACGTGTATGAAGAGTTCAAGATAATAATGCCAATTCTTAATTTATTTAAGTGATTTCCTAAAGTAAAGCAAAAGCTTTAATTTTTCAAACGTTATTTGTTGCTATAATGTAGTCAGTTGGTTAACAACGTAGTAAATCAGTTTCAAAAGCAAACAAAAGGACTTTATTTCTTACTTTCGTTACTAAACTGAACAAAATGTTGTAAAAACATTAAATTTCAATCTAAATTTAATTTTCTTTAAGTAAACACTTTTGATTTCTGTACTAAAATCTAATCAAACAAGCTTCAGGCTGATTGTTTCTCAATGATCCATGCAAGGACGGAAACACGATAAATCATCACAATCCAAACAATTTACACAAAAGACGAGTCGGACACAATAGACGAATTGCTTTGATTCGAGTTTTTGGGGCGATGTAAATTGTAACAAACCTCGAAGGATTGAAATTCAAAAGAAAAAGGGACGATTTATCGTCCCCTGGTAACAAATGTCTTTCGCTACGTATTGTCAAGTTTGTGATAATATTTAATTACGCCAAATCACGTGAAATGAAAAGCCTGTCTTAGAAATTAAACAATTCGAAAAGGTTAAACCTTAAGTACTTATTTCGTTTGCTAAAACATTTCCTGTCATCTTGACAGCCGCTTGTCAACCCGAGGGAACAAAAACATGACAAAATCGAGCGAAATAATCTTTCAATGTTTCATTTGAAATTCCTAAATGGTAAAAATGTGACAAATGAAACGTGTGTTAATCTTCAACATCGTATTTGTCATAATGTTTTCGTCAGCGAAATGAGATGCAAACGAAGGATGTTAAAAACAAATAAAATCATAACGAGATGGCTGACAGAAAAGCGAAGGAAAAAGTCGGATTCCGCATCGAAAATACGGGAGATGCGTGGTGTATGGGTGAACGAGAAGCTTTGATTGAAAGGCAAAAGCCTTTGAATAAACAATTTTATCCAATTTATGAACATAATTCACGTTCCCTGCGTCTCGTATCACGGAAGACAGAGATATTAAGCTAATATTCTTGACTTAAGCAATTCCCTGACAAAGATTTTAGCGCTAACGTATGCAAACGGTTGGAGTGAAATACGAGATTAAAAGAAATTGCGCAAATACTCGACGCTTCAAGTCAGGGGAGATGTTTACATAATGAGTTACATTGGAAACACTTTGTAGCACTTTTGCTATTTTCTACATAAAAGCATCGAGATGTCTCTTTTAATGAAATTGTGCAATTTGCTGTAAAAAGCTTTGCACTTCTGTCAATTTCAATTTCACTTATGCTTGAACTCCCTTTTGCTAGCTCGATTGAAAAGTTCCTTTGTCCTCGTTCTCAGCGTTGAGTCAAATGGAGTGGAACTATCGTCAATTATTGATGATCAAAGTTCACTCTCGTTTTCTTCTTCACAGTCCTTGCTTCAGACAAAGCCTTCCACAGAAGCGCAACTTGATTTGTTATCTATGAAAAGAATAAATTTCTTCAAGAGAGAAAAATTCTTTAAATATTTCATTTTTATCTGCTCGGGCTTTTTTCTTGATAAAAATTCTCAATAGTGGCTCGAAGGCGAAGAAAAATCCCCGAGAAAATCCATTCTCCATGGGATAAGAAAGACTGTGGAGACGTGATTGGGAGTTTAATTTCATTCTTTCAAAGATTATAATGAGATTTTTAAGGGAAGAAATTGTGCCGAACGGTTGCGATGTCACTTTTTCCTGTGTTGACCGACAAATCGGAGAGTCTTTTCATGTGCCGAGAGATGAAAGTGATAAGCCCCGATAGCTATTTTTAATAAAAGTCAGCCTCAATGACGAGACGAGCGCCCACTTGGGATGCTGGATGTGTTTGTTGTGTGGATGGGTCCACTAACACCCGGACTTAGTATCGAGGGATTCAAACTATGAATTTGATGATGTGCGCCGGGAAGAAGACAGCCAGTCGACAAAGCCAACATTTAGTTTCATGGCACGAAACATTATCAAAAGAAAAACAGGATATCGGGTCGGTTGTAGCAGCACACATTGCCGGGAACAAATAAAACTAGACATCTTGCGCTTGTTAGATTCGTAAACTTAGAACCGCCCAGCTGAAAAGCTAAATTCTGGCAATGATAGTTGGCCCGTTTAGTGTCCACGATTTGGCTGGTGCTTGGCCAGTTGAGCGGTCGTAAAATGTTGACTAAACAATGAAACTAAGATCACAGCTGAACGTCTGCGAGGAGAAGATGATGAAAATTTCGTTATATTTTAGAGCCAAGCTCCACTTCATGCTCCGCATATCAAATGATCAAAACAAAATAAAAGCAGAAACGATTTTATGATGCCCGATTTTATTCATGTCGGAGAAGCGGCAACAAAAAATCTCATTCAGCCATTTTGGTTATGTGCGGCTGGGGGATAAAATGTTATTTTCATTCTTAACTGCCCCAGCTTCGACGCAGCGCGTCCTGGTTTCAGTTAATTCGCTAGCAGCACATGCCGGAATGCGTTACGACTGTGTCAAAATAATTAAAATCGAGAATCGAATTTAATGACATCGCTCATTCCATAATTCAACGGCGTCACTGCAATGCATAAATGATGAACTCAATTTAAACTTAATTAAAACACGGCGGTGCAACTGTTTCAGATGCAACTTTAATCATTATTCCGCTACGTGATGAATGGGCTTGCCAGCAGCAGAAATCTGCTGATATGAGTTGTTGACAAGCATATTGAATTTTAACTCCAGTGCGAAGAGATGTGATTTTATGCTCGTACAGTATGGGAAGTACGTGGAAATTAGCTCTTAAGTAATATTCATGTATCAAGCTCGATAATTAGTTTACGTGAACTTCTTCTAGGCACTTTCTTTGAACATTTCAATGGAGAAAAAATGTTAAAATGTGGACACTTTTCAGCGAAAGCTTTCCAAATTATTTACAACCCTTCACTAATTGTGACCAACTGAGTCAATTCAGCTGGTGTTGACCTCAGGGAGCTCAAGTTATTTCTCGCATTAATCCCTTTTTCATTAGGCAGATCAATAATTAGCTCTTAAATTGCGCTAAAAGCATTCATTATCTCCCAATAATTCGATCAATTTGATACTTTGCTGTTCCACTTTCTGGTCTGATCCAAAAATAATTGCTTTCAAAGCTTTTACAAGTTTGCATTGAGTTTATGGCGGTTGATAGAAGTTTGCCAAAAGAAAATTACAAAAAAAAAAGTCTGTCAAAGTTGACCCACGAGATACATGATTTCACAGTCCAATAAATAACAATTTCACCTCGAAAGTTCGGTTAACGCTGAAGTCAAAGCTTTTCATAGAAATATTTTTTCTAAAGCATTCCACTCAACTTTGAAGCTAACGAGAGAAATTTTTTCAGGATACCCGTCACAGATACGCAGCATGTCTTCGGAGAAATGAAGATTAAAATCTGCTTCAAACTGGAATTAAATTCCCGACTTGATTAATTTAATCTTGTTACTTTGCAGAATTTCTCTCTTGTTGTCCATCAATTTAGTTGATGGAAGCTTGTAGAAGGCTGCAATGCTTTGTAATCCTTAACTTTGTTTTACTAGTGAACTTTAACTTCATTATGAGTTCATAACGAAGTAATGTTTCGTCTGGGATATTTTTAGTTCAGAGACTTGAGATGTCCAAAGCCAACAAAAGCCTTATTTATAAATGATACTTGAGCAAGGCGCTTTTGTGTGATGACAAGAGAGTGATGTGGCAACATCATGTCTATAGTTACCGGTTTTATCGATAATGTCGTCGCTGACGTGTTTATTAAAGTTTCATCCCAAGGAAGCATCACTCTTAATCAGTGTCGGAGCTAAATTGGCGTATTCAAACTTGTTTTGATGTGAAAGGGTTGGTGCTTGTTAGAGAAAGGGCCGTCTCTTTAGGTTATTTTTAATTGTTTCCTTTCCCTTGACTAACGAACAAAAGAAAAACTTTTATTGGCAAAGTAAAACAAATAAGAATTGATCGAAGAAACGAAATGAAAAGTTTCAACTTTATTTACCTTCTTGGAGTTTCACTCAAAGCTTACATTTGTAAATTAATTGAAAACTTTGTTGTTTTGATTGAAAACTTTGCGATTGTCTGAAACTTGTTCTGCAAAACGAACTTCGCCCTTTAATGTTGCAGCAACGCCACCGTCTCGTGTGACTGCCGACGAAATCGTTTAAATCCAAGGAAAATTTATGATGAGTTATCATGGTAATCGAGTTTCTTCCGTCTTTCGTTTTCTGTCAAAGGTGACATAAATGCCGATAGCTAAGAAAGCAGCATAAAAGGGAGAGACTTTTTATACGATATTGATTGATTTTCTGTGTGTGATTTCCTTGGGTGTTGTGAAAACAACATTTGCCAAAAGAGACAAGAGGCAGACACCCACACAATCAAGTTCAAACATTTCCACTTTTCTTTTATCTTGTTTTCGTATTTATTCCGTTCATCTTGGAGCCTTCTCTTTTGCCATTTATCTCGAGTTTTCATTCCTTCAGCCATCATCGTGTGTATACATATCTGACTTTCCCTTTTCCCTTTTTTTATTTATGGCGTTACGTAACCGTATCTCCTTGTCTATTGTTTGTTCTGTTTAGTGAGTGTTTTATAATAAATGATCTAGAAAGAGTGTCTTAACAAAAGAAATAGATTTTCTTTCACTCCGATGTACATAATGCAGCAGAGACTTGGAAAAATCGGGGGCGCAAGACGAATTTTGGGATCAAGCGTGGCGCACACACTTTCTTGCGTATCCTATCGAAGAATGAAAAGTATCATATTAAATTTCTCTCCTTTTTTATGTAAAGCGTCATGTTTATGTGGAGAATAATGTTTTCTCCATGCCATTGAACGAATATGTTCTGCACAACTGATATAAAGGAAGAAGGCAAGCAGCCTTAATGTTTTCAATTTAAATTTCCTTCATTCTTCTTGGTGCTGATATTGAGAATTTAATAATTCAAAATTATTCTTTCTTCTTGCTGACGATGGCAAGGAAACGGAAGGAAATTGCAATGCAGATGTGATTCTGAAACTTCAATGTTTTTACTGAATGAAAATCGAATCAATAAACTCGAATGATAAGATCATAAAATGTAGTTCGTTTAGAGGTTGCATTTGAGTGTTGAATTGAATCTATTGATTTGAGATTATTTTGTAACTTCAAAGCTTTGATTTTTTTTCCAACGCTTGTAGAAAAACGGATTCAAAACCTTCCTGGAATTCAGGAATCCTTCGAAAGCAATCAGAAACGTTTACATAAAGCTTCTGAGAACTTTTAAAAAGCTTTGAAAGACGTCTGAACAGCTTGAGATCTTTTAAATCTACTCAGAATCTCAACAAATTCATTTTTCTAAGAAAATACTTCAAATAAAGCTTCCACACAAAGCTCCAACTTGTGACCCACACTGCCAACTCGTCCCTTGGATAATGTAATTGCTGGTGCATGAAACTCCTGAATATTCACGTTACTGAAATTAATCTCGACTCCGAATCCTGAAGGATGCTGCTCGACATAAAAACTAATATTTTTCTCCATTTCCTCATTGCAGGTACATTTTCCCGGAACAATGGAACACTCTATTTTCCTCCACGTATCCTGAACGTGTCTTCATGATGGAAATTTATCACAAAAACATCTTTTGATGGGAAATTGATCGCTGGAATAACTGCGCTCATGCTGGTGAATGTTCGATGGCTCGTTATTGCCAAATCGATCATGAACTGGGCATCGAGCGTCACGATAATTTATTTTCAATCTGTTTTTATAGATTCTGGGGCCATCATTGTGAGAAGATGGTGGCGACAAAGAATGAAAATCGATTTTATTACTGCCCGAACGTTCGGCAACACCGTTAAAGCCTAACGATAACATTAAAAGCATCTGCATGACATTTTCATAAACTTTGCAGAAATTTAACTGCAAAAAATATATTTTCGGCGTAAAAGCGAACGAAAATTTCATCTCGGTGGAGTGACACGTATCACACATAAAAACCTTTATTTACATGGTATTCAATGATAAAATTAAATTGCCGTGCTTTTTTATGCGAAATATTTTCTGCATAATTATGAAATAATGGAAAATATTAACGTTCTTTTTTTTTGTCCGCTGCAGGTTTCAGCCTAGCGTACATTGTTAATTAAATTTAATGGCAGTGGATTTGCAATTGAATCAATTAATTGCTTTTTGAAAGGGCCAAACGATGACGTATAGAAAAATGTCATTCCTGTGTTCTCTGTTTAAATTCAATGAAAAATTCATCGCAGGAGAGAATTTCGATCTCAATTTTATTTTTTTCGGCTTTACAAAGACATTATTTGATCTTTAAGTAGTCAAACTTGCAGAACATTGAAGTATGAATAAAAATCTTTGCATATCTCCTTTAGTCGGCAACTTTGGCCGTAGGCACGTGTCCTCTTTCGAAGAATTCGCTTTCATTCATGACTAGCTTCATTGAATTTGCAGCCCCGAATGAACACACAGCAACAAGAGGCGGGAGTGAATCTTGTTAACAAATTACAACATTTAATTAAAATTACTTTCCTTCACAGTCTCGTTCTATTTATAAAGCAATTGATTTAACAAGTGAATCAAAAACTTTATCCTTCTCGAACAATGGGAAACATTTTTTCATCCATGATCTTATTCACTTCATCTAGAGTTGAAAGCTCGAGAGTAAACAAAATTGAGTATTCAAAGGCAAAAAGCGACTTACAGGGAAGCATAAATCTCTTGAAGCTGAATTTACATCGCAGTTCGTTAGTCTTGAAGATGATGCCAACATCAAAAAGAGAGAAACACAAATAAAACGGGACGGGGAGTACGATTGGGAAGTTTACATGCCCCACAAAAGCGAGTCCATGCTGCTTTAACGTATTGCCAACAGGTCTGGCGGAGATAAATTTACTCGTCAAATTACTTCCATAGGGTTTCGGACTAACCATCTTGTGTCTTCTCCGCTCACTGCAGTATCATCGTGGGGATGGAAATGTACACAGCAATTTTCCTTGTGTTTGGTCTCGAATACAAAGCAGACTAAATCGAAATTTCTCCCGTAGCCCGCTTGAGGGAAGGAACAAAATGAATACGCTCCAATTAAATTCACTCCTAGAATGATAAATTGTGATTTAGTCTTATAGGGCATGTACAGACATTGTTTTACATTCTGTTGGAAACAATGGCAGATCGTTTTCATATGAAAACTTCCCTAATTGAATGCCAGACATTCCGGCATCAATCAGAATACACAACAAGACACGCACATATTGAACAGTGTAGACACTTTGTGTTTACATTTTTACCGAGAAAAGCTTGATTTGATACAGCACTGACATCACTAAACGATATTACATTTCAATTCTGGGTAGTAATCGAGTGAAATCATTTCAGGAATACGAGGTTGAGTTCGACTCGGAAGCAAATTCACAAACCGAGAGACCGTGATAAATCATTAATCTTCATCAGTGTAACAATAAAAACATTGTACCGAGAAGGTTTCATCCCCTCAATAAAGCGAACTTTCGTTTTTTCGTTGCCGTCGAAGGCAAAAGCTTCATTTTATTCTCCATCGCTTTCAACACACCAATTGGATTGTTGAACAAGTTTAGTAACAAGAATGAAGCAGTGTGAAGAATGTTGTTAGTTTTAAAACATGGTTTTGCATAAGCGGCATTATTAATTTCTTTAAAATTAAACGGATGTTTTGTTCCAAAATAATTTTCTTGAAATAAAACAATAGATTTTCAATCAACAAAAGTTTTAGAACATACTTTAGCACAATTATCTTAAAAGCATTGAATACAATCTGTGACTCGAGTTCAAAAATATATTTTAGTACATATCTCCTAGTCAAGTTGAATTTTAGTACATATCTCCTAGTCAAGTTGAATTTTAGTACAATTATTGCTATTTACTTGATAATTTTTAGTGCAAAGATTTTTAAAAACACGTGACATCACTTCAAACCATCCCTGACAAAGCGTAGATACTTTTCTAATGTGTTATGTAACAAAACTTCGTCTGTTTGAAAGAAAACTTTGATGATGAGAGATGAAAATAGTTATAATTTCATGTCATGTTCATAACAAAACCTTCAAATGTATTCTGCTATGGACATCAACATAGATTAATAGATTAGACATCTGGAAAGAGATAAAACTGAAAAGCTCATCATGAGTTGTAGGTTCTCTATTGGAATTCCATCTTCTTCTTTGGGGGAAAATATTTCCCGGAGATAATTTGTTTGATTTGCGGGGAAATAAGTTGCGTAATTGCTTTTTGGGGCGGCAAAGTTTGTCAATTGCACAATTGCGAGTGATTTGAATCCAGATTGAAGTGCTCATAATTGCTATTTATGCCAGTAATTAATGATTTCAAATTTTTCGGCTTCTTCTTTTCACTCGAAACGAACACACAGCAACACTAATTAAATTTCCGCCACTCAACAGAATCCGACAAAGCGATCCCTGGGCTTAATTAATTGTTTCTATCACTATAGTGAAGTGCGTTACTCAATCAAGGCATTACAAATCGATTCAGCGAATCCGGAAACCTGGCAAAGATGCTTCATCTCTCTGACAATTACGTTTGTTCGTTCACAACAAATGACAGGGAGCGTGTAAAAGCGTGAAATCTCGAAGAAAATGAGAACCATTCAGAGCCTAAACGAAAATTTATGAACCGTTAATTATTCAATCCCTTGCAATAAAGATAGCGACGGGGAGTGAGCGGCGGGTAAATTCACACTTTTGCGTGATATTAAGTGTAAATAAATCAAAACAAGAGACGGGTGTTTGGGTTGAGAGGGCGGCGAGGGGCGAAATAACATTAAGCACGACAGACGCTAGCTTTGAGTTATCAGGAGAAAATATTGGGTGATGCTGTGCCTTGAAATTTATGGGGCGCCCCACAATAATTTCCTGCTGGGGACGAAGTAAAATCACTATAAAAGCCCAACGATCTCTAAATTATATTATTTATGGTCGGAGATGGGGGGGAAAACTTCGCCTCCAGGACGCTACCTTTTTTCACTCACTCCCGCTTTCTTCATCAGAAAGCTTCTAAATTAATGGCCATTATATTGAAATGAAAGCACAGGACCGTGCGTATAATCTAGCGTAGACGTTTTTAGCATGCTTCTTCTTTCCTTTGATTCGGGGTGACAATGGAGCCAGCAGCCGGTTCATGGAGTGCTTGGGGAAGAAAACGGAGTACTTAAATAGAAGCTAGTAAAAGTGAAAATCATAAATTTCAACCTGCTTAGAGAGATTTTTTCTTCTTTTTTCTATCTTGGTTACCTTTATTCATCCTTTTTCATACTTCAACTCCATTAGACGTCGACGTACATTCCCTCAACTTACACCATTTGTGCTCGAAACGATGACAAATTTATCTATTTGTATTTCATTCTGAGAGAGATAAGTTCTGCAAGAGTTTGAGTGGGGTTGGGACGGGGGCGTCACGAGATGCGTTATAAATCACGTCAAGGAATTCATCTTGACGAGGAAATCTCGAGGCATTTATTTCCCTGATGGATGTCACTACGTCAGTAAATAAATTGGCATTAGCAAAACGTCAGCTGACATCAGAGATGAACCAGCCCCAAATCAGAATTCTTGCCGTCGGCACAACACATCATGACAAGAATTCTTGGCCGGAACTTAGCGTCTCGGTTAAGAAATTCTCCGAATAATGAAGGTGCTTAGAATGCACCTTTCGTTCCTGCCGTGCTTTGAATGGAATTTCCAGTCTTCGAAGGTAAATTCCAGCAGGAATTTTATTGACCGAGATAGTCCGACATTCCTAGAACGTTATTGCCAGTCTGCGGCAGTACATTTTGATATCAAATTACTTATTTACCTAGTCATTTCCACTTTTGAGACGAATCTTTTGTCTTTCTATGTTCGCCCCTAAAAAAACAGCAAATTTCCTTTCTTTGTGTGAGCGCCATTTACTTTCTTGTATCTTTTATAGTCTTTCCCCCCCTGTGCAGGCTGTTTTGCTATTACTGCCTGAAAATGATTAATTAAGGTTTGATTACAAAAAACCGAGAGAATGTTAAAGGCATGAATATCACCATCGTGATAGAAAGTCTTTAATCAATCCTGCTTCGCAAATCTAGGCTCTGTGCTTATGCCATTATCGTAGATCATTCCACCGTGATAGAAGTGAATGAACCTTTCCCAACACACAAAGCACAAGGCCCAACGCACTCTCAACTCTCTCGATCGTTAAACTCGAATAAATTTTCCATAAATTTATTTAAACCTCTCTGTTTACCATCCTTTTGTAGTTTGGCGCCGAGATGACTCAAATAATTGCGTGACTAAATCATATTTACATGCTCTACCTTCCCCACTTCACTCTCTCACCCCTCGCCGTGCGTCAACCACCCCTTGCGCCGTTTCACATTACATATTCATCAATTTCAATATTATTTTCCATTATGCCATGTTTCCCCGTTTTAAACAAAACTTCCACAAATGCTGGCAAAAGGGGCAAAAAACTTTGCCTTTTGACGAGCTGAAATGACAACAAAGCTGGTGTGCTTATCAACGAGCTTTGGAAGTGCCTTCTGTCACTAGCCCTAGAATGGTTTTTATTACCAAAACAAAAATTTAACGCTTCAAACATGTTTGCAGATGTTAGACAACGTTTCAAGAAGCTTTCAGTTGATATTATAGGCTTATATTTTCAAAAGCTCTGATATAAATTTAAAAGATTTAAGTAAGCTTTCAAAAGTTTTTTGAAGCTTTTTAATTAAAATAATATTTTCGAAAACTTGCTATGTACATTTTGTTTGTCAAAAGCTTGCTAAACATGCTAAAAACTAAAAAATTCGAAAGCTTCATGCAACTTCAACAATAAAATTTCAAACAACTTTCAGGCTAGCTGAAGATTGCACTGGCATTGGTGACAGAGAAGTTTAATACACTTCATCCTGAAATTTCATCCGGTTAAGGAGAATTTTCTGAGCTTTCTCTGAGTTTGCATTTGTTAATTATTAATTGCCATCGCTCGGGTGCTCGACTATAAAAAAAAAGCTATGGTAGATAGTGGTGGAAGATCGAGTTGTACAGCTTCAGCATGACGGCAAGATGAGAACTAACTTTTCAACCGAAGCGGTAGAGAAAGTTCTCGCCGCTTTGTTTTCCTTCCCTTTCGAATCTCTCGATGCTGTGGCATGATTCATGAGCTTTGATAGAGTCATAAATGTCATAAATTTCTTTCCGGGAGCTTTTCACTCGTCGTTCCACGCCCGGAACGAGATGCTTACTTAAACGATGTGACTAAAAGCATTTTAATGGATCACTAGGGACACGTTTTATTTAGCAAATTGACAATTTTGATGGCGTCATATTTTATTCTCTCATTTTTCACCGGAATCATCCAAAATTTACATTAAAGGTTTGCTTCATTTAAATTTTGTCGTGTTTACAAGCAATTTGGGTGTAACTTTTGCGATGGGTTTCATTAGTAAACTGGTGGTTTCGTCATGTCAAGATGATTGGAATTGAAGAAAACCCCTTTTCATTCTAAACGAATTAATATTTGCATAGTGATGTCTCTCGGTTTGACAATCGGTCGGGTCCGAATGTTTACGGAATTGCTTATTCAAAAATCAAGCAAAATATGGGAGAATGATATTAGGATTCGGGACATTATAAGGGCGCACAATTTTGGCAAAAAACTTTTTTCATGTTTACATTAGTCAAGAGAACTCACGAAATTAAATCGGATGACGAGGGAAAGGAAGGAAATTATTCATCTGAAAACAGGGATAAGACGGAGAAAAACAACGCCTGGCGAATTTAAAAAAGACTAATGCTAATTAAAAAGCTGGCTTGCTTATTATTCATGGTATTGGCGGTGCACGAGCCGCGTTAAGAACTCTATTTGCCGGATAAGTTACTAGCAGCAAACAAGGGCCGCCCAACCAGGTCGACAATACATCGAAATGTAATAAAGCAAACAGCCAAAAACAGACAGTGCACGTTCATTGATCCACTGGCAATCCATCAACATTCCTTTTTTTGCTATTTGCAGCCTTAAAACCTTATTCCGGTGCGTTTCCAGCTCAAAATACTTTTATTATTGATTGGAAACGGCGTCAATAGTCTCTGCAATGCTTTTTTCTAGCTGTTCAATATTTCATAAAAACGCTTTTACAGTTGGTGGGCGGGGACGAGATCAAGGTATTCAGACTGCTGATTTTTGATTTTGAGTGCTGTGCTAGGTAGAAACACTCGATAAGTCGATATTTACTGAAAAAATGCCAGAAAAAATTTGTTTGACTTTTAGTCAACATGATTTCGGGCTGTGCTTCTAGTTTGATCACTTGTCCTTGAGCAGCGAATGTTCCTTTAGATTTAACTCAGAATTGGTCCTTTTCATTCGATTCAAATTGAAAATTTAACCTTTCGAAAGGTGTTTTTACGGTTGATTAAAGGAACAGGTTTCACTAAAGGTTGTCATAACTTAAAAAGCTTGTTAGCATTTTTGCTTGTAATGTTTCGGGGCGCATTAGGTTGTGTGTCAGCTGTGTCACAACTTTTAGAGTTGTTTTAGAAACTCCACTGAGTGTTGTCAAAACACAACCTATAATAATAGGCTTTGAAATGCCGTCAGCCGACAATTATGAACTTTTTCACATTTCTATCAACAAATTAGAACTTTCTCCCGTCCCTTCCCCTAAATGTCGCACCATCTCCCTGCTAACTGCTATCGTCAAGCACAATCGCAGCAATATCACTCCCCAACATCCCTTCAGGACTTTGCAACAACTCGGTTTCCGTTCTTTTGCAAAGGTTCATTTAATTTTCACGATTTCAACAAAAAAGTTGAACCGAATTTAACATTTGGTTTCCGACGAACTTCTCTTTGGGATTTTTCGTCTATGCAACCCTAGAAACATGCAAAGAGGAAACTCCTGAAAAGTAATCCCATCATTCATCACAGATTATGATATTACATGGAATTTAGAAATTAAATAAAAGCAGTGTTTTGCATATTGTGTTGTCGGTTTCATTTTTACGGACAAGCGACCGTTTAGAGTTGATGGCGTCATAAATTGCGAAATAAATTTTCTCTAATTCCTAAATCTTTTATCTCGCCAACGAAATTTTGATGACTCGGAAACGCTTTTCCGGGGACAAAGCAGCAGAACAGGAGAATCAAAGGAAATTTCCCTTATCTGATTAAAGTTGTGAAAAGTTGTCACTCGAGCTTATCCGACAAGGTAAACACAGAAACTGGGGGGAAAATGAACGTTTATTCGCGTTCAACTCGAGACAAAGCCAAATCCTGGAGCTTTGAAAGCAATTGTGAGGGAAAAATTGCTGTGAAAAGTTTAGCAATGACTTCGTTAGTGCGATAAAAGTGTTCTGGATATTAAATTTATGGGGTGGAAGTATCAAACGTGTGCATGTCTAAATTGATAACGTCTACAGAAGTTATTAAGACGTGATTGTATTCAGGCTTGGGAAGTTTGAAACAGTTTTTTTTTTTTAAAATGATTTCTTGACAGTTTTAAGCAGAGATGAATTTAGACTTTTAGACTTTAGCTTTAGACTTTAGACTTTAGGTATTTTTTGGCGTTTTCCAGCTTTAGCTTTAGCTTTAGAGTTTTTTCAAGGACCAGCTTTAGCTTTTAGGGTTTTGAAAAACTTCAACTTTAGACTTTAGCTTTAGAGTTTAAAAAAAGTCTAAATTCAACCTCTGGTTTTAAAAAATGGTCATCACAAAAAACTTCTAGAAAATATCTAGAAAAAGTGACTGGAAACAATAATGTGCATGAAAATGTCTACAAACATCATCATAAAGAAAGTATGCGAATGTCTTCATAAGATTTTGTAGACTTTCATAAACACTTTCAACTTTTAAATTCCAACCTAACCTCAATATTTGAACTGCACTGGTTGCTTCACTCCACCATCTTTTACAGCTTTTATTCGTTCCATCTCCATTCATCTTGTTGAAGCCATGGAAAAAATGCGAAGGCATTGTTCAGGATTGTAATAATTAAAAAACCACACACAAGAGAAAGCTGCAAAAAGAGTTTGCTTAATTAATTTGCTTCTCTGCTTCACCCCGAGTTTTGTGAATGTTTTTTTCATCGCTTTTTTTCTTGTATCCCTTTGCAGACGTGCTACGAGATGGATCGCTACTTGAAAGATGAGCCGAAACCAAAAACCTTTAAAACAGAACCGAGCGAATTGGTGCCATGGGAGTTGTTCACAGCGCCGGGTCCAATTTCAGGCTCGTGGAGCGTCAAAGTCGACCCGCTCTGTTTCGACGAGCTTCTAAATGACAGAAACTTGGACACACTGTCGATGAGTTCGTCGTCGTCGACGTGCTCGGGCAAGTCGTGGGACAGCTCGCTGAGTTGTTCAGTGGTGGTGAAGAAGGAAAGAATCGACGATGACTACGAAGACTCGGATAGCAATGACGAGAAGCTAGTGAATTGTCTCAATAATAATAATACCAGTAGTAAAAATTTTAATAACACAGCCAGAAACATTCAAATCATCAAAAGCTCAAATAAGTTGACGAACTCAACGATCGAACTGCTAATAGCCCGAACGCCATCATCATCGCCATTAGCAACAAATTCGCTATCGGCCAGTGCACTGTCGTCAATGCTGATGCCAGCCGGCGCCAACCATGACATCTTACCCACACTTACACCACCGTCTTCACCTGAATCTAGTAGTAAATGTAGCAATAGCAAAAATTTAACAATAACGGAACCTGAACTAGCATTAATCGATAATCAGGGTATTTATCGTGTGTCAAACGGCACCACTTTGACACGCAACACAATCGTTCGGCTGTCAAATAGCAAAAACTCCTTCGGCGTGACGAAAATCCTCCAGATGAGTCCGAGCCTTCACGCGCAACTGGCACAAAAGAGCGCAAATGCACAGGGAAATTCAAATCGTAAGACTCGTGAAATTTGATTATCGCCCGGTTTCTTGACTCTTAGATTTTCCTTACAGCTCAAATAGCCTCAAACACAGCATCAGCGACGGTCAAGCAGCGACAGCAGGATCACAGTCCCGACTCGCGACGAAGAATACACAAATGTCAATTTCTCGGGTGCAAGAAGGTCTACACGAAAAGCTCGCACCTGAAAGCACATCAACGGACGCATACAGGTACGGTGGTTTATTGTTGTCAATGGGAGGGCGTTCAGTTGGTCAAATGCGATGTCAAATGCGGGTTGTTGAAAGGAAAATGAGCTAAAATCATGTTCATTCAGCACACTCAAAGCTACTTTCGACCACCCAAATCCCCTCATTTACTCATTCCTACGCATTTTGATGCCGTGGAAACTTCTCAACCATGACTCGGAGGGATTAATCTGGGTGTGAAGCTGTCCGTTAAAAATCCTGAGATGACGGGCTGGAACAACCAGAGAAAAGAGTTTAAACTATCAAAGGGTTGTCTTTAGTTTGAATGGGCAGATAATCTTTATGGAAGCTCCACAACCTCAAAGGGCCGGGTTGCCGCTATCATGAACTCCCCAGAGCATTTGTAAGCAATTATCATTCACAAATTGCTTCACACTTCATTGTTGCATCATCTGGAGGCCTAGAACAACGAGCGTCAAAATTTAATTAACGCCGCTCTGTCATCGAGTGGGAAGAAGAAAAATATTTCAATTGATCCCAATTGATGGCGTGTCCACGTTGAAGGGGAATATTTACGATTCTCAACTTTGACATCTGTGCCGACGACGTCGTTATTGTCGTCGGTCGTTGTTTCTTCACTTTCACTCTCTATTCACGCGGCTCGGCATCTGCTTGAATGAATATTTCTCGTTCTTATGATTATCGTGATTATTTCACAAGACTTTTAATTGAATGAATTGGATGTGATGTCGAGTCAATGGTACAAATTAAATAATTAAAGTCACAATTTCGTCACAAGAAATTCCGTTACGAGTGAAAAACAACAAAATTAATGGGAGTTAAATTAATAAAGTGCGAAGATGGTGGCGATAAATCCAATAAAGTCATAATGGTTACAAGGGGGCAGGTCACCGGGGTGAAGTCGAGAAACAAACACTATGATTTCATTCATAGCGTCGTTTAATGCTTAGTCACGCGTCCCCCAACAAGGTTCTGAGTCGAATCAACGAGACGTCGTGCTTTGTTTTTCCCAATCGATAAAATCCCTGAAAAGTGGCGAGTCTGGTCGATGAGTTCATGCAAGCGCTACTCATAATTGAACAACAGTGGGTGAACGGCAAAAAAAAGCGGGAATCGCTAGCATGTCTGTGGCTTTTAATTGAATTAATTGATCGCCTTTGAATTCATTCACATGCCTTTACATTCTACTCGGCTACTCACTATCGATGAGTCATTTGCGGGCAATGTCATGTGGGATTTATTTGCTTGATGGAGATGTGTCATTTATTAATTTCATTATCATTGATTACTCAGCTACGCAGACAACATTGTGGACGGCTAGGCAATCTGTGTTTGCGTCTCAAGTAGCCTTCCGACCTATTTTTAAGTAGTGGCAAGGCTTTGTTAAGTGCTAGACACGTCTGTTGATGACTAATATCAATCGAAATAATCTCAAAAACTTAGTTTGCCTTAGAAATTCAGTTCAAACTCAAACTTTTAGTTACAAACTTCGAGCAAGAAACTTTTAGTTTTAAAGTAGCGTTGCTTAAAACAACAAACTGAACAACAGCGTCGACACAGCCCGGTGAACATTAAAGTGCGAACACTCGGGCTCCACTCATCTTAAATTGTTGCCATTCAAAAGCGGGCAATGTTCGCATCAAAAGTCCTTAAATGGGATTGCGAATCTGGAAAAAAATCGAGATAAAAAACAATGACGTGGATGAAAAGCAAAATTTTCGTTCCCCAAAAAATCTCACTTAATCTATTTAAGCTTTACGGCCATAACAAATGAAATAAAGCGCCCTGACCTCACCGGAAGGAAGACCAGAGGGAGAAAAGAAAAGAAGGCGAGATCAAAGTCAATGCAGAGTTTGAGCTGGACTCACGATACATGGATGAATTATATGTCGGTCATCCATCAAACTCCATATCAAGCCACAACAGCAAACTTTATGGAAACGAATGTAAATCTAGCATGAAGTAAAGCGAAAAAAAAAATCTCCGGTCGTTCTCGTTCGAACGATTGCAAACAGACGAGCTTTTTAAAGTCATTTTCTGACTTCTTTTGCGTGCCACGTTTAAAGGCAGCACAGAAATGTCAAATTAATGTTCATGGATGCTTAATGCGATTCAATTTCTTCCTTTTCTCCCAGAACAACTCAAAGGAAAATAATTTAAGATCGAAATAAAGGAACGCTGCTATCTGTCTTGGATTCCTTTCTGCTTCCTTTTCTACAATGTAATTTGCATCGGCACAGAAAGTGGTTCACTGAAACGAAAATTTAAAGACTGCTTGAGAGAAGGGGCCGGCATTCTTGTATCTAGGACATGCAAACCTTTGAAACCAGAAGATTTGGTGGGTTTTGGGTGGTGAAGCGAACGAAGCGTTTGTAATTTACGTCACGTAGACTTCCTTTGAGTGTTTAAGGTTTGAGGTGCGATTATTGGGATTTAAGATTGTTTTGAGGTTAAAAATGATAGTTTAAGGTTGGGAATTCAATTTTTGAGGTTAAACACTATGTTTAGAAGCTACAAAAATTAGTTTTGAAGTTAAAGTCGACTCGATGACGTTTTTTGCCAACCCACCGCAAACTCATTTAGGGTAAAATTGATTTGATCGCCTTATAAATGAGTTTGGCCATGCTTTCGACGTACATTACTTACTGATTTATGGATGAGTGAATGCCTTTCATTAGTCAAATGGTTCTCCGAATAAAACCAAAAGCCATTTATTTTTCAACGAAGCTTTTTGCACTCAAGAATTCCAGCTAAAATTGTTAAGATTGAAAGCCCTTGGCTGACTTTTCATTAATGAATTTCTCTGTTTTTGTCTTTTTTACAGGAGAGAAGCCGTACCACTGTAGTTGGGAAGGCTGCGAATGGCGCTTTGCCCGAAGCGACGAGCTTACCCGCCACTACCGGAAACACACCGGCGCCAAGCCATTCAAGTGTCGTCACTGCGACAGATGTTTCTCACGCAGCGATCATCTTGCGTTGCACATGAAACGGCACATCTAAGAACCCGTAATTAAGGAAGTCATAAGCCCAAAAACAATTTCAAATCATCAAGCTATGGAAAGCAACGACGAACATTCTCTAAGAACCTTTTTTAAGCAACGCCGTAATTATTTTCTAATGAACTCTGTCTGAACCATTGGAGGGAAAAGAAAATCCTTTATTAAATCGAGGTGGAAGTTCCGTTCAGGACTTCCACTAACCTCGAAGAAATTTTTCCTTGGTTAAGCACTTTTTTCTCTTATTTCTTGTATTAAAGCTTAATTATTCGGAAAAGGTCATTTATAACTAATGGCTGAGAAGAAATTCACGCGCCAATAGCTTCTCATTGCCGCACAGTCGCCGCCGCTGCCGACCCAGGCCCGATTCTTTCAAAGCTTATTACGAAACATGATATCAGGCGATAAATTTCGATTACTCGATGTCTCAGAAGTTTTTAAGAGAAGCTGTCTTAATGCAGAGCTTGGTTTTGACAGAAAACTCCCGGCTTTTGTTTGCTTCATAAAGTAATTGGATTATTTAACAGGTTTTTTCATCTTTCGGGCATTAGTGTCACGATTGTTTAACTTTTCGTGATGTTATTGTGTTCCCTTTACAAAAGCTACTCGAGTTTTCCATGAAGAAACGTTTCGACGTCTGAAAGGAAGTCAATGATACGTAGCTTGGGGAACACTGAGAGAAACGGGGAATTGGTCTATTGATTTTCAATGCCAAACAACGTTCTTGCTATTGTGAGTTCCGGAATCTTTCACAAAGTTTTCGGCAAGTTCAAATCAATGGCAACAACAGGTCCTTTGATAATTTAGCTGGAAAAAATATTTTTGAATCGCGACGCCTTGACAACGATTGAGACGAAGTATTGCGTAAGACTTGGTTGAGGTGACGTGATTGGAAATTTTCAGTAAAGTCGCCTTCCTTTCACAACAGTTACAAAATCAATTTTAATTCGTTTCTCAAGGGTAAATAACAACTTTTCAGCACACAACGATTTGTCATGCGAAAATAATTTAAGGCATCTAGCGAGAGACGGTTACCGTAGTTATCAAATGTATTTCTTAAACATTTATCCAGAGAGACGTTACCATAGCATTTAAAAGAAATACTTTTCGACTTCACTTCACAATTAGCTTACATTTTCCAAGGCTCAGTCCCCAACACACAAAAGGTGATTCATTTGATGTTTGAACTTCGATATTCTGAACCGAGTCGGGGCGAAAGCAAATAAATCATTCCAGTTTGGAGCTTAACGTTTTCGCAAAACGTGCTGCTTTTCAATAAACTAAAATATGTTTCAAAATATTTTGCTTCTTTTTTGTTGTTTTCCTTCTGGCGAAGAAAAAACTTTGACATTTCAATAGAATTGGACGTGCTTGTTTAGCTTTCGCAGCGTCAGCAAAATTAAAGCTTATTTCTGGGAAGTTGAAATGTGGAAAACAAAAATATTTTGACCTCGACTCTCGGGATTGACTTCAAACACAGAAAGCACTGAAAGTAATGACAGCAGAGTTAGATTGAAGGCTTTCATTATTTTTATCCCCCGCCCGTTTTATTTCCGTTTTTTTCGTGACACGAGTTCAGTTGTTGAGAGTAATGAAAAAAGTAATAGGTTTCTCGTTTTTGTGATGCAAAATCTGTGATCTTGCAAATTAAAATAAAATAAAAAACTTTTTTACAAAGAAAATCCATAGAAACGAGAAGTTCTTTCCAAGAGAATCATAAAATGCAGAAAATCGTGGCCATAAATGCCAAATTTCACGAGAAAAATATATTTGCTAATAATTTTTTAGTCGCTAAGTTACGAGATGATGTTCAATTTTTATTTGCACAAGAGTTTAATAAGCTTAGATTTGATATGAAGAATATTTTAAGCGACAGTTGTTCTGCAGTATTTTGTTTAGGCACTTAAGTTCTCAAAATTTAGAAGAGTTTAATAAACCAAACTGTTTATCGGTTCGCCTAGTAAGTAAGCTTTTTAAAAGCGCTGCCGAAACAATCAGCTATGTCCGCTGTTTCTCATTCATTTGACACAATCAAAATGTATGCCAAAAAGAAGGGAAGAAAAGATGAAAAAATGTATATTAGTATAAAAAGTTTCCGCACATTCAAACGTACTATTTAATTAACTTTAAATTTTAAAGTGACTGGAACTAATCTTCTCACTTGATGTCACGTTTTATCATTTTCTTAGCGTTAGCTTACAACAAAACCACGAGTGAAATTTTCAACATCATCATTAACGAAAATTCATCATAATCATAAATTTGTGAAAATCGGTGTGATGGTTGCTTTGTCAAAAACAAACATTTCAAAAAGCTTTGTGTTTGGGAAATTTCAAAGCAGCTTACAAACTTCTTGATTCGATGCATTTGCTTCAAGAAAACTCCACAGCGCTTCGCTTGATTACGTGAAATTCGCTAACGAATACCGCAAACACTGCAAATTACGATTCAAAACAAAGTTTCCATCAAGCCAATCAAGCAAACAAAAAGATTTCAATCATCAAACTTCAAATTTGAGTTCAAATTTTCTAAACGTCGAGATTTCATCTAGAACAATTTAGAAAAGAGGTTGAAGTTCTAGCATCAGAAAGTATGTGTCAAATAAAATAGTATTACTCAAAGACTGGTCGAAAACAAAAGAAAATAATTTCAACATTTGTAAAATTTTAACAATTTTTAAAAATCATGGAATTCCACGAAAAGAAGATTAAATCGAATTTTGGTAAAATTTCCCCTGTAAAAAGTGATTTGGTGTGAAAATAAGTTGAAAGAAATCCAAGCTCGAATAAAATTAACATTGCGAAGGAACTTTTATCACTTCAAAAGCATATTTTGTAATAAAAAAATGATGAAAATCCTAAATTTATATTCAGACGAACCTTCTAAGGAGAATTAGCATCAAATATTAACGGATGAAGATGTAGAGAAAAGATTTTCTTTCTTAGAAAAATTTAGAGAAATTGTTGATTGAGCCAAGACTTGTCCAGAAGCCAAAACGAAACAATGAGTTTTCCTTCACCAAATCAAAATTTTACAAAAAGAATTTTAAAACTTTAGAACAATCTCGAGTTAATGGCCATGTCACACGAACACAAACAACCGCCACATGTTTAAAAAACCTCCTACGGCTCTGACAAAGGCGTTTAATCAATTTTTCGTTTGCCGGGAAATGCCAAAAGCGCGTCAGCTCAAACGAAAGATGGAACTCGTTACTCCAGTTTCAACTCAAGTAGCGACACTATGGTAACATCAGATCCACTTTCACTGTGATATTATAAGGATCACTTCAATAAAAACACTTCTCAAATTTTCTCTCGTAAAGTTTTCTTCGTTTTGAGGTCGTTGTGACATGAAAACTTTCTGGAGTGTAGTGCTGTGGGATTTTTAAGTAGATTTTGTCTCTAAAAAACTTATGAACATGTTTTAAAATGAGAATAAATGATTTTAGCACTTGTACTAAAAAAACTATGTTTGTAGCACGTGTTTCAAGCACAAGTGCTAAAACAAGATTGTGACACTAGTTCTAAACAAGAAATCACTGCTAAACAGCCCACACTGCAATGTGAAAACAAACTTCCAAACAATGTCTTGCCGCTTTTAATGAAATGCACATTTCCAACTAGACAAATACTTTCCAGCAAAGTTTTCCTTTCGCTATGGCAACCAGTTTAAGAGCTACCAGAGCATAAAATCAACATTGTCAGTTTCTAGCGAACACAGAATCAAAAGGAGTGTCAACATTACACATTTAACTATGATAGCTCACTTCAACTTCATCTTTCAAGCTGAAATTAGCGTGAAATGTTTTATAAAAAGAATTTGATGATTGAAACAAGCGTAAAAGAGAAATAAACGAACGAAAGGAGACAAGAAATCCTTTTGAACAAACAATAAAATGAAAACAAATGAAACGAATTTTATACGTGCAAAATTAACACACTAGAATCTTAATCGAAATTGATAAACTACTTGTGTAAATGTGAAGAAAAATCTTAAATCCCTTTCTCGTAATAATCTTTTAATTTTATTTTTCTAATAATTGGAAAACTCTCCGTTTGAACATAAAGAAACACTGAGAAAGAATGTTTAGAGTTAAGCTTATAAAAGTTTTTAGTGTATTTAAAAGGGATGTGAACGAACGTTTTATAGCAAAAAGCCGGGAAAATTGTGAAAAAATGTTAGGCGTTTCATTTCATTCGATACTGAGTTGAACAAGAGCGAAAAGCACAGAATCCATTATGAAAATATTTTTCTAAAAATACTGTCTGTGTCTCTTATAACATTTTACGAGAAAATTCCATTTTTAAGGTTCAAAATAAAAAGTGAATCGAGAAACGAGGGAGAAATTGAAGGGGCGGTGAAATCACATGCATCATCATCACACTAGTTCACAATCAAGCTATCACTGTTGCACCAGCGCTAAGCATACTATTCTCCCCTTGACTCTCTTCCTTCTCGGCTGAAATGCATTTTTTTCTTTATTATGTACATAATAACGAAAAACAATTCAATTTTGTAGAAAAATATACTTTTTTCACCGTTATGTAGCTTCAAGAGATTTAATTTTGTTTCGTTCTTAGTCGACTGCATCCTTCACAAATTGGAAAATGTTGAAACTCGTACGTAGCAATGAGATGCATTCAAATTGAATGATTTAATTAAAAATTTTAGTCTTTATTAGTTTTTATGCAAAATTGAGCTGAAAAGCCCGGGCGGCTGTTGAAACAATGTTCAATTGCCGAGTTTTCACGAAAAATTTGTAAATGTTTAAACACCCACCAGCATTTAAGTCAAGTGACCAACTTGCAAAGTTTCCACCTAACTTGAATTTTATTAAAATCCTGTAAATATGAAATGCAAAGTGGTGTTTACGAGAAAAAATCGTGAAAAGAAGTTCCGCCAGTCGGTGCCGCTCGGATTTGTTGAAAAAGTCAAAAAGTTCTTTCAAATTTGCTTTTAGTTAGTAGAAAAACCAGAAAACCACGTTGAATGTTTAAAGCTAAATTAAATTTAATGAAAGTGTAATTTAATTTCGTTTTCAACCTTCTTTGAATTCGCCAAGCAAGAAAAAATGTTGTTGTTAATTTTTTGGGCCAGCGCATTAAACTTAGTTTATGAGACAAGAAGAAAATCTAAAATTTAGATTAAACCACGAATGGAATTTCAAAAAAAAAATTGTTTCAATTTCGCTAGAAAATTAGTTTAAAAATTTAAGATGAGAGAAATTAATTCAAAGTTGTCATTTCACGTCATTTACATGTCAAGTAACGAACAAACGATAAACTTTAGTTTTTTACTCAGACTTGCAAAAACAAAAAATCAGAAATTGGAATTGGATGCAAGTAAACTTCGAAAGTCTGCCTGTCAGCTTTCCTTCTCTCTACTTTCCTTTCACAAACTTTACTTAATTTCAACTTATGTTGAAGCCTTTAGCAGCTTCGTGTCAACTCATCACAGTTAAATTGATTAAAAAATACTTTAAACACAGTTCAATTGTGGAAAGGAGTCAAATTGAATCAGTTTCTCTTGCAATAAGAATATTTAATGCTTCCAACAGTTTTTATCTTTGGTACTTTAAGATTTGCTTTCATTGTCGCAAGAAGAGGTTTGAAACGCACTTATCATTTTAATTTTTAATATTTTCATAAAATTAAGTCAATCATTAAGATTTAATTCATCCTTTTTTAAGCTGAAAAAACAAAAATCAATCAAACTTCTTTTTTCTATTTCTTCAGAACGAGAATAAAGATGAGATGGAAGTCAGAAGAAAGAGAGTAAAAAAGAAACAAAAAAAATTAAATAATTTTTTTAAGTAATAATGAAGATTATATAGCTTATAACTCTGCTATGTGCAAATATTTATTACTGATTAAAATTTATTTATAAAAAATTTAACAAAAAAATGAAAATAAACGTTCCTGTTAATAAAAAAATGTGTGTCTTGAGTTTTACTTCATAGAAAAGTCTATTTGTTTCACAGTCAATCAACTTAAGAACTCAGGATACGGTTCTATCAAAGGAACGATGGAATGTTCGTAGAAGACTTTAAAAGTTATTTTATTAATTTCAGGCTTTGTTTTTTTAAAATTCGTTTTTTTATTTTGCTCAAACTTAAACTTCAATGAACATTTAATAAATTCAAAAAGTGGTTTTAATTCAAAACATCAGTTAACTTTCACCAAAACAATTTTCCTTTTGGGAAGAATTTACTTTTCAGTTAGGCTACTAGTAGAACAAACGGGAAAGCTTTCAGACCTAAATTCAGAAATAAGTTTAAACAGAACACTTAGACGTCTAGAGTTTAAAATTCAATCTTCTTAATTGAAATCGTCTATAATTATTCCATCAGAGAGACCTGGGAGTTCATGTTCACCCGAGATGCTTGTTTTTTGATAATTGTGTTAAGATTCTGGTTGCTTAATTTTCCAGCCTACATCAAGCTTTCAGAATAAATTACATTTAAAGTGGAGCTTTAACATGAGTTCGTCCTGAACATGGGAGCGTGGCTGTTTGGTAGGCGTAATCTGTGAATACAAACAATCGCCACTTCAGAGACAGACATGCATTAAACTTAATGAAGTTTATTGTCTGTATACTGTACCAGTATGCTAATGACGATTGAACAGAAAGGATCGAGTGGAGGAAAGGCAAGTGGAGATAAATTGCTTCGAAAACATTTACAATAGAGAACATGTTGATAGAATTTCGAACAGAAGTTGTGCTGAAAATAAAACAAAGCATAATTCTTCAAACGTTCTTAAAGATTTCCCACAAACTGACCTTAAACGTTTCTTGCTCAATGAAAGCAAGAATATTGAAAATACCACCAGACATAAATACAAACAGCAGGGCTTGTTTCAAGTGGAAATATTGCATTTTTCCAGGAACGTGATGTGCTTCTTAATGGCAGTTTTAATGATTCACCATTTTCTTTACTTTAATGCAGACATCGGAATCTCTTTTCTTCACTTGCTTTCGTTCTCTGCTTTCCCCCTTGTTTCCATTCATGACACGACGACGGAATGTTCTCTACGAGACCAATGAATGTTTTCATACTTTAATAGTGTCGTTGAAGTGGTGACTAAAATAAAGACTTTTCAAGGAAAAGTTTAAAGTGAATTCTTTGGCGAAAGAGAAAGGGTGGCCAAAGCATCGCTTGAGACAAAAACCAAGTAATTATGAGTTAAGTACACATAATAAAAGAAACAGTTGTGAGAATATTGCAGACTCACCATGGAATCTCATGATCCGTTAACTCATCGGAGAAACAAAATTTCTGCTATCCGTTTGATGGCAATAAAACAAAACCGGGATGAAAGGAAAGGGATCAGGAAATGCCGTATCGGATGTTGTTTTGCGGTGGAGAGAAATTAGGCAAAAAATATTCTTTTCATTGTTCGCTAGGTTACACACGAAAATCAATTGAAAGAAAGTCGGTTCCTTTTCTTCGGGGTAGGAAAAGTTTTTTCTGTTTAATTGTGATGGGGCGGTTAAAGTGTTTGTCACTGGAAAGACTTTTTGGAAACATTTATCAGCATAAACTTGTTCACATCGTTTATGAAAACATATGTTTGAAGACAAAAGTAATCAGTTTAATGAACAGTCCCTTTTTTTGCGATCTGTCTGAAATTTGCCGTTCATATTAGTTTCTTGTGTTTGTACACTCTTGATTGCATCAACAACAAACCGAATGGAAATATTTTCGTGGAAAATCTTTTTTGTTCGTACACAAACGATGATGTTTGTAAATACATCGGTTGACTCGATAGCACTGTTCATTAGCTAGTTATATTTATAAACAACCATTAAACTTGGCCCGGGAACTGATGATTATTTTTTGCTGCGCTCTTTAAAAGAAATGTTCTGCTTTAATGAAACCCAATCAACTTGTTTAATTGCCTCCTTCATCAGGTACGAGTCGCTTGTTTACTTCATAAACTAGTAGCTTCTTCTCTTGCTTAAATTTTCGCCAAGTCAACTGCACAAAATGCTCAAAATTCAATTTACAATCTTTTATCTTCGAAACAGCAAACTTCCCAAACTAAGCTTCGGAGATCGAAATTGAATTTTTCTTTATCTCACAAGAAAAATATGATTATGATGTATAAGAAAGTCTTTCCATCCCCATCTGAACATGTATTTCTTCTCAATTGGAGATCATCATGAGTCTGTTTTGCTGTGAACACAATTTTTATCCCATTCTCTCGGTTTATTGTGACTTCTTGCAAATTGAGTTTATAGTTTTTCTTCAATGTTAAATAAAATTTTCTATGTATGTGAAATGTTCTATGAAGATACTAATGAGATTTTATTCTCTCTTGATATAAATTGATGTCGAAAAGTTTCTCTTCTCATTTGACATGTTTTCATGATGTGCTTTCAGTCCATGGCAATAACAAAAGCTCAATAAGCGTACTTCAAAACTCATTTTTCTACACGTATTCGAAGCTTTTCTGCTTGACGATCGAAAGTTGGTAAAAGTTATTGCCAATCAGCAAAGCTTCAAAAGAATAATTGAGTGAAAAACTTGCAGATTAAAAAATACTGAAGTAAAATGTTGATTGATTTACATTTTAACAGCTAAAATCTGTCATCAAAATGTGATTTTCTATGTAGTAAGCTTAGTTTTTAATTTGCCATAAGTTTTAATTCAATTAAAAATTGATTTTGTTCGTATGGCTTGACATGAAAAAAGCATGCTGTTGCACACATTATTTAACA
Organism: Belgica antarctica; assembly: GCA_000775305.1. Taxonomy (NCBI): domain Eukaryota; kingdom Metazoa; phylum Arthropoda; class Insecta; order Diptera; family Chironomidae; genus Belgica; species Belgica antarctica. The sequence continues at coordinate 96,294 of JPYR01000141.1, forward strand.
GAAAACACAACAAGAACTTCAAAATTCTGGCAGTGTCGTTGTTCAGAACTAAAGATTACAAAAACATTAAGCTTATGCAAAGCTTTTTTCATTAGAAATCCATTCTTCTGCAAATTGCCTTGAAGCAAACTTTCATTTTCAACATCAATAATCAATTATTCTTGGATCTAACTTGCTGTTCATATTAATTCCAGACATTGCCTTCAATCAACATTCACCAAATTTTTCATCGAACCAAGCAGGAGCGAACGTCAAAAAGAACAATTTTGATGTGTGTTACAGAAAGATTAATAATTCACGATTTCAACATTGTTTTATTTGATCAATTAGCTGAAACTTTCACTAAAGCTTTCAGACCTGCCGGCTGTTAGAGGGAATGATGAAGATGTATGTTTCAAAATAGTGTCTTACCCTGAATACAGATGAATTCGAACAGAATAATTTATTTAGGTTCACTGCGAACAGAGCAGAGTTAGCAGAGGGATGAGAGATAAAAAATAGCAGCGAGTACATCATCATCATCAGCCTCCCTTTCCGCCCCCACTTTCTGCTTAAATCTTGACGTATACGGTTTTTATGGGGCGTTCTCTGTTTCTTCGCATTCAGTCTGACAAATTAAGCGCTTCATCCATTCTTGCGTTTGGAACGTGTTACATTAAACCTTTAAATATAAAACAATCACAAATACATAATGAAAATAGCTGGAAAAATGTAATCATGTCGTACGTTTTTCATTCTTAGAATCTTTGAATAACATTTCATACTTGTTCTTGTTCATCCGGTGCGCAAAAAGAAAACAGAAAAGTTTATTAATTGGGACGTGATCTAAATTGCGAATGAACTACAGAAATTCTCTTTCTCGCTGTGCACTAACTTAAATGAAAATGTTGCAAGTTCTTACTTGAACTGTTTCATTAATAAGCTAATTCAAGATTTTCATTCTTTTTGTTCTCTGTGATGGAATAATGGAAAACCGACTTTAACGACTTGAAAATTTTAATCTTGAAAGCAATTTTACAAGCCATTTTGAAAAGAAGTTAAGGAAAACTTGTTAGTTTATGCTTGAGTCAGAATAATGTTTAACTGAAGCGATGATAGAAAATAGCTTGAACTGGTTCCAAAACTTTGCGTTCAAAACTACAAAACTACTTCACACTTTTCGTCTTTTCATCTTTTACTTGGTAAATCACAGCATTCAACTCAACACTTCATCTTCACTCTCATCTTTATCATCAAATCTTCCTTCTCAAACTCTTAACCAAGCTTAATAAAATGCCATCTTGCACCTGATGTGTTGAAATTTCAGCAATCACGTGTAGCAGCGTAAAATAACAATTTCTATTCTCAAGAAATATAAAAAACACACAAAAGATTAGCACGAATTTCCTTTCAACTTTACGCTGCAGGAGTAACACTAAAGTTTAATTGACTTTACAGGAGCGCATTAAAATGTAATGTATGGAGCTTCTAGATCTTTGGATGCGTAATACGTGTGAAAAGGAATACTTTTCGTTTACATACACTCATCAGCCTAATTAAAACTTTATGATGCCGGTAATTTATTCAAAATTGGTACTTTAATGTTGTTTCATCACGCAGATTGAATTTTTAAGCTTTTCTCCTTTGTGGAGTTGGAACACTGCTTTCACGCAGGTTGGTGATGAACTAAGCTGTGGAATTAAATGCGTTTTAATTACACACTCTAAGTCGAGTGTTTCTGCACTACAAACACAAAGAGAACGTTAAAGCTGTGGCGAAGTCAAGCAGATCAAGGCTGCAACCAAATGAATTGCAGATGAATGACGACCGTGAATTTAACAATTTATTTTTGCTTCTTCGGAATTTCGCGAACCTTTTTTTGCACCTCGACGTTTTTTGATGCAAAACTTATAATTAATCGTGGATGTATCACACTGAGATCATGATTTTTAAAGGTCAAACCTGTTTTGTAGTCTTCATTTCATTTGTTGCAGGTTTTTGTTGGAAACATTTCGCAATCAATTGATGAAACACAAACACACGTTAAAACCATGTTCAATTAAAATGGCTTTTGTCTGAATCAATATTTTTGTCCAAAGCATTATGAAAATTAAAAAAAACTATAAATTCAAATTGGTTGTGGCGTTGTTTCCAATCGGCCCCAATTTTTTCTGCATGGTGTCCGAAATTCCTACCTGTGTTATATCTGAATCTTATAACAAATTAAGGACCTAAGAAGTTCAAGTCGATTCCAGGTAGAAAGCAATCAGTTTTGGGAATTTTATTTCACGTTTTGTGGATGGTTGTGTTTCAATCAAAGTTCAACTTCAAGGGCACGTTCTCATGTTGCTGCTTTATTTACTTCCAACATCACAAAGCGTTCGCCTACGACGTCATAACTTTCTTGTGTCGCTGCCGAATGACATCGTAAAAGCTTTCTCGTTGTTTGGAATCATTAATTTTGATGTTTGATGGATAATATCTTCGTTTCACAATTTTATAGAACTTTGCTTGTGCACGCCCATGATATAAAACCCTGAAATAACCCAAAATAACGATGTTTCAAGATTTTGACGTTTCAATCCCCAACATTTCACTCTAAAAACTTTCCTGTAGTTTCTTACAAAAAACTTTCCTTTAGTTACATAATGGATAGCTACGGAAGAGTCTATATAATTTGCAAAATAATCAACTTTGGCTCTAATGAATGCACTTTCTAAAAAACGATACTTCAAAAAGTTGTTCAACTCAAATGCGTTTGCAAGACACTTCATTCCATAAAATTTAGACAAGAAACGAGAAACTGCTTAAGTCTTAATTTGATGAGAAGCAGTTCTGACTTGAAGCACACTTTACAAGAGTTGATGCATGCATAAACGCTTCCGAAAAGTTCTCAAGCCGCATGTGAACCATGCCCTGTTAGTTTCACCAGCAAATTACATTGTTTCATTGAACGCAAACTTAGAAGTGAAGTTTTGAAATTGATTACTATCTGGTTGGTTGCATGTTTATTAAGAAAATGATTCATGATGACACTAACTTGAGGTCAAAACTTTACCGTAACTTGCTTTACAAACTTTGTCATTGATGGCGTTGAAGAATTTCTCTCGAGTTCTAGGGAAGCTATGTACATTGAAAGGCCAACATAAGTTATCAAGATTAAAGAATCTGCAAGACACACATTGTGTCTCCATGTGAACTGACTTTAAATTAATAATTTAATACAATCTGCGCTTAGAGTTGCTGTGGTGTCCGATAGCGAAGAAGATTCGTCCAATAAAATCTAAAATTGAACATCAAATATTTATCGAGCAAGTCTGCTTCTGTCGTTCAGCTGTACGTTGAATTGACAAACATAATTATTCCCAATTGACCTTATCACTGCTTTGCATGCATATGGAGTAGTAGCAATAGACACACTGAAACCGAGAATAGGTTTATGGCCAGCATTTGGGAAATAACTTTCCGTCATTGTGATTTGTACACAATGTTCACGACTCAAACCAAACATTGATTTTCGGTTGATGTCTAGCGGAATGTTGCAATGATTGCACATTGCAACATTGATTTTACTAAAGCCGCCTTATGCCATATTTGTGCAACCAATAACGCAAAGCTTCAAAATTTGATGTGGACGCAAAGCTTGAACATTTACAAATCAAGAAGAACATTTTTTATTCATTAGCAAAACGTCAAGAAAAACAACGGTTCATGGCTAATTAATAAGCGTTTTGAAGCCGCTTCATCAATTTACAGAATGAAATGAAAACATTTGCGCAAGAATCTGCGAGACTTCTTCAACTTTTTTCCAATGATTCCAATGAAATGATTATTAATGAAGTCTGCTGTCAAGAAAAAAGTTAATCTCGAGCGTAAAAAATTCCAATTTAAGACACTTTTAACTCAGTCTCACTCCGACGATTAAGTTTTTCAAGTAATTTTCCGAAAGCCAAAGAAAAAGCGAGACGAGAAGAAGGAAAACTTCTCAAAAGGAACAATTACAGAGCAAAGTACACTCTCATCGGCGAAGCTAAAGCAAAGTTAAATTAATTCTTTGATTCCTGATTCCTGTAAGAAGCGGTGAAGAAAAGCGGATGAAAGGAATTCGAGACAATGACGAAAGTTTGACAAGAACTCGGCATAGTTTTTAATGATCGTGAAGCTTTACACGTTACAGTTGGAATTCAGTTGAAGACGCTTCAAAGTTGCTGTCACGAGGTTTTCAAGATTATTTCCACTAAAGAACTAAAGCCTTTGAAAGAATAGTTCAAAGTCAAGTAAAAACTTTTAAATTGTTGACGAGAAGTCGACATTGAAGGCTTTCAAAGCTTGGGAATTTTCTGTCAATTAAAAACTTGGAAAACTTTAGTGAATTGAACAAAAAGTAAACAAACAGCTAAACTTTTTGTTCAAACAGTCACAAAAGCTTCTAGTGATGTCAATTAACACCCTTAAAGCGTTCGAATAAATGGCCCAACTCGCACTTGTTTTCGAACATTTTTAACTGGTGTCAAGTGCAACAGCTTTCATATTTGGCTATTTTTGATGTCGGGGATTAATTGGAAAGCGCTGAAAGTTTAATCCGGCTTTGGGAGAAAAATAAAATCCTTCAAAATATTTCCGAACATCAGCGAACAATAAGCCAACGTTGCTGGGCAGGCGTTGATAACGTTGAAACCTGCTTAGCTTCATGTAACACAACTGAACACAATGGAAATCAAAGCTGTTTCGTTTGCCACTAGTGAAATGTTGAGTTACTCGAGCTTTAACGAAGAAAGCTTCAACACTTCCGAGAACTTGCTACAATGTCGGCAATCAGATCAACGTCTACCCACAACATGGATACAAAACAGTAAATGGAAGTGTTAATGGGAAACAATTTCGCCTCAAATTTAAACATAGAAGGATCTAAACAAGGCAATATTTATTCCGTAAAATTACGCCCCAAGTTTGCTCTTTATCCAATGTTACATGGTTGACTTTTTCCTATCACACTTCAACTAACTTCATTTTGAACAGTTCTCGAGAAAACTCTTCTGCGCTGCTGGAAGCAGTAAATTTAATTTACTGCTTTTATTTCAATAAACGCGCTAGACTGAAGCACGATATTATTATTTCCGTCTTCAAACATTCTGAAACGAAATTGAGTTGACGAAAATGCTGAAATTTCAAGAATTCTGTAAAGTCAAACATTATTAAATAAATCTCGAAGCAGGAAACTTTTCTTTCTTTATAAGCACCAAACAAAAATTTAATTGCATTTCTAAGATTTCTAAATATTTTCCATGTTTGCAAAGAAGTTACAAAAAAGATTTCTTCTTATTCGCTTAAAAATTCTGGTTTTGTATCACATGTGGATATTACTTGAAAGTTGCATGAGAAATAAAATTTGTGTTGCTTTGTCAAATATTTAATATTTGTTGATGAAGAAATTTTGTCTGGGAAGTACAGTCGAAATCATTTTATTAGTTTTAAATGCTTGAAGGTTGAACAATTTTTTTTGAAGGACGATGTATCAACAGTTTTTAATGTTTTTTTTGCAAAATCAAAGTGAAAAACTAATTTCCATACAACTGAATTCATCAAAACTCACTAGAAAGTAGCTTTTGTTCAACAAGTTAAAATAAACACTCAGCTGCCAGCGCAATCAAAATTTCTGCAAAAAGCAGATGCCTAACTTTCAAATCGTTTTAAAATATTACCGACACCATCAAGCACACGAGCGCTTCAAGTTCGCTTAACTCAGCTTACACCATGTCATTGCTTGACTTCACGAGTTTCGTCTGTAACTCGAGAATTTTCGCAGAAAGTAAAAGTTTTTCTCTTTATTCAGTTTTATGTTTTAATTAAGAATATCATCATTACACATCTCGACATTGTTTAATTTGTGAAAATTAAAAATTTAAATTTAACTCTGCATATTTTATGAAAGCTGGAAACTTTCAACTCCAGAAGTTGATCCAAGTTTTTCCGTTTATGAATCGGTTTTTGAGCCTTCTCGTTCAGCTAATCGAGTAAAAGTTGTTTTAAGCTCGAGAGTTACTTCAAGCCTAAGTGCTTCTTAGGATTCGAGGGCTTTATCTGCAATCGATTTGCATAGCAAGGCGGAAAACGTTGGTAAATATTGACAATAAGATGAAAAAATGCGATGAAAGGGAAACGAAAGAAAAGATGAAAATTATTCAGATTATCTCCAACCCTCAAATGTTGTTCAGTTCTAGCAGCGCGCGACCTATTATCTTCATCGGTGCCCTTTAATCTTCCAATTTACTGATCAATATACATTGTTCGCACTTTTTGCCAGTGTCGTTTGCGAAAACATTGTGTGTGTCGGTGGTGGGCTGCCAAAAAACGCGGTGGATGGAGAATCGATTTGCATGCTTTTTGTTCTTGTCGCAGTTTTTGAAATCAACTGAAGTCGATTTAGCGAAAAATTTGTTGCCGTTTCACGCCATCGACGTTGTTCTATGCTTATGCCTGCGTAAATTTCTGGGATTTGGATGGTTTGGTTATAAAATGAAAGTTTAAAATGTTCATCGGTTTTTTAAAAGAGAAAAGAAATTTTCAACTAGAATCCGTTAAAAATTAAAAATATTTGAATTTCACACATAAAATAACGGACAAAATACAAATTAAACCACCCTGTTACCACTTTTCTTCTATTGTGTGTGCTTCTCACGCTGGTTTCTCGGCGTTACTCTCTCGACGTTTTTCACATGAGTGAAAATCTGTGGCAGTTTCGATCCACGAAGCCATGGAAGAAAGACACAAAAAGGCTCCGTCAAAGCGACAATTTTGAACTTGCTGTTACGATGACAAATAGATTCCGTTATGGATGACTAGGCAGCGTAAAGCACAAGACTGCTTCCAATTAGAATAAAAACTCCCGACGCGCCCAATTCGTTGTCTCATCGTCTCCATGGAGTCTCATCCGGGACATAAAAAGCTGCTGGCAATCACCTGAGCTTTAAAACGCTTCGTGAATTTAGTGAACTCGTGGGTTGATTGAAATAAATAGCAAAAGTAAATGTCTTTAATGTTCCAGTGGAGGCAGATTACATGGCCATTCATCAAAATCTATCAACCGTAAAAAATATAAACGGCAGCCTCCTGTTAATCCTGGTACATTTATGATCGGACAAAGCCCCCACACGAAAGCTTCGATGCAAGTTAAAACAAACAGGAAATTGTCGTCGGACGAACGACCCATCCCATGTCACCACGGACGAGAATCCAGTGACTGATTGCTGGTTCAGGCTATCCTTTTATGATGCGGCGTGATGTCACATGATATGTTTTTTACTTGACTCCCCTTGAACCATTTCACGTAGAGACGCTGCCGCTTTGTTTTCGAAAGAAATAAAAACAGGCTCGTAAAATGACTACACCAGAAATTGCGACTGGCACTCGGGATGAAAACAACACGAATTAAAGTCCAAATTGTCTTGAAAGCCATCATCGAGAATAATTCGGTGCCTGCTGATGAGATGTTTATTGTCTAAATTGTGAAAACTCAAAACATTTGGTTGCTTTTGAGTTATTATACATGTAAAACTCGATGACAGGCTTGTTTTCGGAAATTTGTTTGGTATACGTTATAATGCAGCCAAAAAGGAAACAAAATATGGTTGAGATAGAGCTGTTGACGTGGAAGCTTTTCAATTGCAGGTAATTGATGCTGTTTAAATGAGTTGAAGTGAAACAAGTGGTACATGAACTAAAATCAAGGGGTTCCAAGAAGGCAGACGAGTTTTGAGTTATTTAAAGTACTTTCATAAGACTTGTTCAAACTAAGTTGATGTTAAAATAGTTCTGCAAATGTAAAAGTGCCTCTTGCTGCTGTTGAAGCTCATCTCGTATCTGAAAAACCTTTAAAAGTTTTTAATGATAATAAAACAGTTTCCCTGCTTACCTTGAAGATGGCCTTAAAATTCTTCTTCGGCTCTTTTCAAACTTTAATCTAGAAAATCGTCGAGGGAGACTCGCGCTCGTGGACCAAAATTATAATTTAATAATTCTGAACGAGTATTTTCTCTCGCACCACTCATCAAATCGTAATCAATAATTTTCCACTGAAGCGGACTAGGCCAACAAGCGGAGCTTGGGTACGCTTCAGTTGCCCCTTATTCTCGGGAATTCGATTTCTATTTTAGTTTAATTAGCTTGAGCCAGTCATTGTTGAATATTTATTGCCTTCGATACACTTCATGGTTGCTGGGTGGAGTGTTGTGCGCCATTCTATTCATAATTCCACTGTTCGGAGCGAGAAATTTTCATCTAAATGAATAAATTTATATCCACACAGACAGTAGCAGCTTACACAATTCATTATTTGTGTATTCGCTCTTCTCTTTTTGGGATATTTCTACATTAAATATATTTTTCCGTAAATTGCAAAATAACAGCCGAGGATGGCAATAACGTGAGGCAGAAGCAATTGCGAGCGGTGGATGAAAAAAAGTTGCTTGGAGAAATCACTGCAAAGCATAAATCATAAAACAAACTTTTGTGACTTTATGTACTTTCTCCCCAAACATCCGTTGAATCAAAACAAATTTTGTAAATAAATAACAGCAACAGGAATGGGAATCGTTCAAAAGTGCTTTCTGCGAAGTTTTAGTTCAAAATTTAAAAATTAATTAAAGTAAAATTTGTTTCTAGAAATGTTTGAAAAGTTCTTGGAAACGATTTTAGGTTGAAAATGGAATGAAGTGAAGATCTTTGAGGTTAAAGCGACCGAAATTCTTCATGAAATGTTTGAAATTATTTTGAGTTTATCAACTACTTCAATCACGTTTCGTGAATATGTTTAAGGTTATAAACTAAGTAAAAATGATTTTTGGAAGACATAGACAATATTTTGATTATACAACTCAAAGCCTATGCATTTGTAAACAATTTAAAGGTTAGAAGTCATTCGTAGGCTTCAAACTCAATAAAAAGTTGAACATTTTTACGCCTCGATTTCATAACTTAATAATTCAAAGTAAAAGCTTTTGCAAAGTAGCAGCAGCTTTCAAAACATTTGTCAGAATTATGATTTAAGTTTCAAGTTCTTGGCTCAGTTGCATAAAAACAATGAAAATCTCTTTCTCAAGAAATTGCCTTTTAAACGTCCTACATAATTTATGAACCGTTCCACGAACTTAGCTTCCACGTTGAATCTCCATGAAAAAATCCATTCGGGTTCTCGAGAAGTTCATGCTTGCCAAGACTCGTGCAATTAATTTATCAAAAATTCTTTTTCGCTCGTTTCTCTGTTTCGAACCGGATTAAATTCTATAATTTTTAACGAACCCACCCACGTTTCCATCGCTCAAAACTCGTCTCTGTTCAGCCACTCAACCTCCCTTCTGTGTTTTGTCGTTCACGTATCATAGAACACAAACGGTCTGTTCCCATATTTTTCTCATCTCCACGACGACAACGACGACTCTCGAAGCAGTGATATGATTAATTGAAGCTATTTTAACAATATTATTCGTTTTAATTTTATTCTCAATCTTCTCTGTTTGTTTTTCATCATTTCTGTTTTCGCTTCTCTCATCGGCTGCGCCAAGGGTGTAGGCAGAAAAGGATCCGATAGCATTTAGAAGCTTTTCGGGAGCATCCCCTAGAGATTCTTATTAAAAATCATTTTGTGCAATCTTGGGCAGTTTTATCAAAAAATTCTTCCGCGTCACTGCTCATCAATCCTGATGTATAATGTTTCCGAGAAAGTCCTTCAGTCGTGAAAAATGTCGTACTTTATTGTGTTTTCTCCCCGCAGACTCTTTCACTCCCCTCGTTTTGCTGTTTTTATTATTTGCTTCGGAGGCTAATGGAAGTCATTTCAGAGTTTTCTGAAGTCGTTTTTTCATCGAGCTTTCACAAGCAACGGAATTCGTCTTATTGAAGCCTAGATTCGACGGCGGTACGGGTAATTATAGAGATAATGGAATGTTTGTCTGTGATTTAACCTCAAAATGTGTTTAACATTCAGTTCTAACCTCGAGTAAGCTTCTTGGAAAACTGTCTAAGCTACAAATTGCTTCTGAGAAGAAATTCAAACCCCAACATTCCTTTTGATAAGGAACTTAACCTCAAAACAGTAATGAAAAGTGTCAACCTCAAAGTTCGAAAAATCAGCTAAGGAATTAAACAACACCCAATTAATGCGTTACCAAGACTTGTAACAGGAGTCCCAACGGCAGCTTTCAAAAGCAGCCTATTGCCGGTTGATGAGAAAAACATTTAATTCAGTCGAGTCGATTGGAACTATGGGATGAGTTCCCGGCACATCATCTCCATACGAAAAAGTTCCCGGCGATAAAGTTCCTTATGGAAAAGTTCCGGGTTTTCAAAAACCGAGAATCCGTTAATGTTCTGAACACTGTTTCAGCTCAAACAGGCTTTTACCGACTCACCTCCATGCTACTCGGGTAGCGACGACTCTCTTATACGTTAATTGATTGTTCAATGAGCTTTTAACCGTGTTCCAGTCGCACAACGAAACAAATTTTTCACTAAAATATTCTCGCGCCCAGGTAAACAAGACCAACACCATCTTTCACCAGCATGTGAATTCAGGAAAAGGAACGATTTTGTTTTGTATTTGTATAAAACATCAGGGAGATGCTGAAACATCCCTTGGCATTGTTTCCGCATAAAATGAGTGGAAATCATAAAACATGATTTCATGCTTCTGCTGGGAAAAGATGGTGCGGCACAAAAACAATATTTAACGGTTTTGGATGTGAAATCTTTCGGAACTTTTCTGTATAAATCACTTTTTAAGGAACTTTTCCGTACGGAGCTCTTCCGTCGGGAACTCATCCCATGATTCCGAGTCGATTGAGGGAAAATTTATTAAATGTTTTCGTTCGCCTGATTGCCCATGACATTGTGTAACATGGCATATTATACCTTTTACTTACTCAGACTTTCTTTATCTTTTTAGCCCACCCGAGCTTACAGCCGAGTTAATTCTTTATTCGAATACTGAGAATTATAAGTTGTTTGTATCGAAATTCATTCTCATGGAGCTTCTCATCATTGCCTTCCCTTCTGCCTTTCGTTTTATCAGCAAGAATGGATCAAGGCTTGAACTGTAAATAAAGATTTTGCTCTTCGCTGGCATGTAAACAACGATTCGAGAAGCGGGGAGGTGAAAAGGAATCCCATTACTTGATTTAATTCAGTGAACACCTTTTTTGTCCGAGAAGGGAGCAAGAAGAATTTCCATTTCAAACGCATTTAAAGAATGGGCCTGATCATGGACCTTGAATAATAAGTCTCAAAACGAAAGCGAAAATAAATGACATTGAGGAAATCGTTTTTTTTTCTCGCACTTGACGATTCGTTCGTCGACTTTAAGGGAGAAAATCTTTCGACAGAAGGGGCCAACAAGGAATTCTAGCAATTTGTTATTGATTTCTCGTGAGTTTTTGTGCCTTTCTCGACGTTTTTACCTGCTGCGATCGTCGTTCAAGTGAAGGGTTCAATATTAAATCCTGATGCTCGAATTTTTGAAGTCAACACCACTTTGTAATCAAGCACGGAATCATTGACGGTGTAAGCAGTGAACTTCCTGTTTGACTGAATTTAGAGTTGTTGCTGCTGAATTTAATTATATTGAGTAAAATGTTGGCCGTCTGTAAAGTTTCAACTCGTTTGTGAGTTTGTTTTTTTTGACATTTTAAGTTAAAGAACGACAAGTCACAGCTGTTGCTTACATTAAAACTTGATGGACGGTCATCCTTTGGTCTAATACCACAAAATCTAACAAATCAGAACTTGTCTCGAATGATTCCCAACTTGTTTGCACAGTCGACAACAAAATCGTTCTCACTTTAAATTAAAAGTGACATTTTTCCTTCACCATTTAATGAATTGTCAATTTCACGGCTTCTACTTAGGTTCCACTTTCTTTTCCACCCAAAACCAGGCAAAATCATATTTTCACCTTTAACTTTGAGCGAAGCAGATTTTTTCTAGTTATCCCCGCTCAGTTGCTGACACATCCGAAAGGCAAGGGATGGAGGGTGCAGGGAAGACATGGAACGGGGTGGAGAGAAAGGAAAAATGTCATTTATTTTATAATTTGCAGGTAAACAACCGAATAACATAACGGAGAGTAAAGGAAGCGGAATTTTTTTTAATAAAGTTCCATGGAATGAACTCAATCTCGTTTTTATTGAGACGGGTTAGATTTTGGGGTCGCTTCATGAATTTTAAGCGACTTTGATGAGAAACAGGAGTCTGGGTTTGAATTCATTAAATTTTCTGACCGTTTTCTAATAATTTGTACCAAAGTCGCAAAGGATGTGCAAAGTGAGGAAGTTCCTGTAAAGAGTTCAGTGTCAATGGCACATTTTGTGCAACCGCAAAGTAATTCTACGTTAAAGGAAATCTAATCATCATGATCTGTGTGTAAACGACGAGCTTGAAAATATGGTTTTACATACTCAAACATCATAATCTGCCGGCATCGTAATCATCGCCAGATTGCTGAAAGCTCAGCAGTTTTTTTCGTCTCCACCGAGACAGGAAATTTTCCATCTCATCCTTGAATTAAATTTGGGCCGAACACATTCCGTTCCAAGGCAAGACTTTCAATTAATTTGCTGGGCGAAGGAATTCGTAATTTTGAGAACAAGGCAAGTTTGAATCGAACGGGAAAAAAATTCCAAATCCTAGGAGACAATTTTTTCGTCTCTTCCATAAATAAAAAGAAGGAAAATACGATTTTCCATTGAATTCCGATTCAACGGATGATGATAGGAAAAAGTGCTGGTTGGGATGTTTGTCAGTTGGGTGATGTGTCGTTTCTTTCAAAATTTGCCCGTTTTTGATGCAAACTTCACGTTAACGTCGAGTTTAAGCTTTAGACAACAAATCAATCAGTTCATCATGCATTGATCGTTGATATCAATAAAATTCTTGAAAAATTCAAGGTTCGGATCTTATAAATTATTCCAGATTTCCTGATCCATTTTTTGCAAATTGTCCCCCAAAGCAGGCAAACAAAAAATGTTTTTGGCTAAAGCGACGAAAAGAAAATTTATGATCGAACGGGAGAAAGCATGGAAAAACCGGCAAAATCGGGAAAAGCAAGAAAAAGTTTTCTTCTTCTCCGATGTTTAAAGTTTAGTAGGGCAAATGATGTGTTCTGAATAGAAATCATTCATTTATCCCATTCAGAGATCTGCCGGTCCGAAAAGATGGGATATTTATTAATTTATCGCAGTGTGCGGTGCCAGTAACTCTCGATCTGTTCTCGAGTGCAGAACCTTCATGCATTTAAAATTTATGCGTCGCTTTTCCTTCCACTCGCATTGCTAAATAAAATTCATCATCAACATTATTTACAGTTTTTTACGGAATCCTAAGCAGAGCCTTCCTTTCACTTTCCTTTTTCATCCATTAAAGTTGAATGTTGCACACAACCATCGGTTGTAAATTTCTTTTAGTCTAGTGTGTGCTTTTATTTTTCTTCACATCCCCGAAGAAAGCGACAGGAAAAGAGATGGAATTGGTCGTTTGGAAGTCACGTCGCAAACCCTTACTTACTTCACGGTACTTTTTCTTCAGTGCAGACTTTTATAGATCTTCTTGAAATCATCCACGTACGAAGCCTAAAAGAAACAAAATTTATGTATTCAGTGGATGTGACGCCGTCTTCGTTTTCTCGTTGGATTTTTTCTTGAAGCTATGCCTGAACGTTATTTTCCTTTCCAGTTGAGATGATGATAAATCAAAAAGAAATTTACATGCGTACACCATGACAAACGTGGTGGTTTCGTTTTATTTTTCTTGTGTGTCGCTTCTATCTGCAAGTTCAGACAGTACGCTTTACGAAAAAGTTTGCAGTTGATGGCTTGCGTCAGTGTTTATCTCATCCCTTGTTTTAAGCTATCTTGAAAGCTATTTATTCTGGGGACACTGACAAAATGATTCATTTAGTCTGCAATTTTGGAGTGACTTCTTAAGGTAGATTAAGCGATCTGTGGAATACACTTTAGAAAAGCACTCATAATTTATTTGTTTAAAGATTCCAACGCATTACTAACACTGCAAAAAAGCTTTATTTTTACGCAAATTTTTAAAAAAAAATCTCATTTCACTGTTTATTTTAGCAAATTTAAACTTTTTTTAGCATTTCAACAACTGCTTAAACTTGCTAAAAGTTTAAAACATTATTAAATGAACATTTTAAAATAAAATCTGAATAAGAAAGCTTGCAAGTCATCTCAAAGCTACGTTTCAGCTGCTTCTTGCCCAATATTTTTTGCCTAGCGTCTTGCCAATGATAACTTTTAATATATAATAATAATTTTATTTAGATGTACAGAGTGTTTTTTTCCGGGTGGTACAAAAAAGTTTTGACGAGAGAAGCCGCTCAATCTGATCAGATTTTCAAATTTAGATTGAATTTTTACATTTTTAGTTTGCATTGATAAACTTTTAATAACTTAATTAATTTCAAATCAATTCCAGGCGGTTTGGCGATGAAGCTGCGACAAAAAAAGACAAAAACATTTCTTGAAGAAGAAGGTGCGTTTTGCCGTTTTTTATTAAATATAATTTAATTTCGCTGAGTCTACCGACAACTCAGCCATCTTAAGCAACTTTCACATTTTCATTTCTTGATGCTTAAGGTAATTCATGTAAATTGATGAACCTTTCTTATGCGTTTGCGTTGCCTTTCATTCTTGTCGGTGGGAAAAGCTTTTTTCTCATTCACTAACTTTCAGACGAAAAAATGGTAAAAAAGACATTTAAGGGATATTTATGGCTTAATGGAATAAAAAAATCACCTAAAAAGCTTTTTTCTGCTCTTTTCACATTTCACATCACAAAACGCTTTTTATGATACAGACAACAATAACATGGTGTTCCACCTTCGTCCTTGTGTAGAAATGTGTTCATCTCATCACTCAACAAGAAAAGATATTTCCAGCCTGCGCTATGACAAAAGTGATGGGGACGTGGAGATGGAGTATCAAGACAGGATCCGATGGAACGGGGGCTTGTTTGGCTGATACAGAGAATAATGATTGATAGGATTGAAAGTTTCATGCTGTTTTTTGCCATGATTTTAGATTTTTTGCTTCTTCGCACTCTTCCATCTTGAAAATCGATTTAAGTCTCGCATCAACTCGGCGCAAACATATAAAAACTTTGTTATCGTTAAATTGAGCTTGTTGTTAGACACGTAGTCGTTCATTTCAATTCATTGCGAAGAACTTGACGAGATTTTGCTTCCCTTCTTGGAGGGATCAGTAATTTGAATAAATTTCGAATAGAAATGTAAACTGAAATCATCAAGCTGTAATCGTTTTTCCTACTTTTTCACAGTGGTGTCAATGATTTTGGGTTATCAAGCCTAAAATGTGCTTTATTATCAGAACTTGAAAGCTAAGCAATTATTTAGCTTGTTTAAGTCAAAAAAGTTTGCTTGCTTGAACTTTAGCATTTTATTTTCTGTTTCAGAAAGCGTTAAGATTCATTTGGCAGCTTTTTATAATTAAAAGCATGGTGAAAAAAGTTTGCTAAAGCTGAAAGCTTCATTTTTGAAGATTCAGCAAGTTCTCTGACTTTTAGAATTAATAAACTAAACTTTATATTAGATTTCGTAAACTTAAAAACTTAAAGATTCAAAAGCTTCTGTAAATGGTTTTGATGTTTAGTAAGCTTTGTCACAACGTCATGACACAACTGGCAATCGATCTTACATTTCGAGCCAGAGAAAACACGAAATTCTCGTTATTCATCTCCACTGTCGTCTCGAGGCATAACTCAAATTATAAATCATTATCCGCGAGATGAATTGAAAAACATTAACAACGTCCTGAGACACACAAATGAACGACTGTTATAGATTAAATAAAATTAAAATGAATAATTATGGGACACGTTGTGTCGTCTCTGTCTCTCTTTCGGCCGAAACAGATGCTTCCGTTTGGCAATTTTTAACGCTTTGCCGCTTTTATCGCTGACACTTCTTCCCTCCAATTCATTTCTAAGTGTCATCTCATTCGTAGTTAACGGAAACTGAAGGAAAAAATGCGTTGTCTTACTGGCGCTGGAAATTGGCCGGATAATCACATAAAGCGATTACCGCACCACAACGAAATTTATTAGGGCGTTCTTGGGAACGATGACGACTCGACAGTAAACATGAATGAATGATAAAACCCGTGAATTTATCGCATCAGAATCGCTAAGCAGACTAAAATTCGCCTTCCTTGGGATTGCTGCTAAAATCTCATCCATCTATTCCAATTTCCACCGCACAACTCACACAACAATGGAAAAATTGTCGCCACCTCGTCCCTCCCCCGCGTATCCGCTTTAAAAAAAAGTGCGGCAATTTATCTTTCCAATGTTTTTGTCTGGGCCCGGAAAATTTAATTATAGTAAGAAGCACAGAAGCGTTTCCGCAGAAAAATCATTTCACGATGGAACTTTTTGTGTCTTGAGGCTGACGAGGGAGACATTTGCGGTTGGAGACGTACACGAGAACCCACCAAACATCACATAATTTAAAGCATAAACTTGCCAAGGCAAATTGATTGATTGTAGCATAAAAAGCGATAAAAAGAATTTTGTCGATCGAGAAATTTAGAAATTGTCTGTTCAACGTCGTCTTCTGCTATTCTTTTTCTTTTCTTTTATTTGCTGCTGAATTTTCCATCAGGGTTTACCAACAGCAAGCACTCTTCGCGAGTGTGTTACGGTTAATGGGGAGGAAGCGAAGCGTTTTTTGCGCGACAGCAAATTGTGCTGAGACACGATGAGAGATTTTCATCGATACATCAACTGCGCGACATGAGATAAAACAAGAAGCACGGCAAGCACAACGTCATAATTTGAGCTGCAATGAAAACATTTCAGCTCGACGATAAATTTCTATATCGCTCGACTCGTCGCTTAAAGCGCACTGCGAAGAATCTAATTCAATTTTGCACCTTTTTTCGTCTCCTGGCTTTGGATAGTCCCTGTGACAACATGTTGTGGAGCTGTGTTAATATGTACAGAGATGCCGTTCATTGCCAAACATCATCTGAACCATTCGGTGAAGGGACAAGCAAAAAACTCGAAGAATTTTTCCTTTTTTATCCCGAATGTGGCGGGGGGGGCAGATGGCCTGGGTGTAAAATCATAATTTGTTGGTTAAAGGATTTGCTGGACAACGGAGATGAAGTTTTGGGACTTGTTTAAGTGCAAACTAGAATTATGGAACTTTGTGTAATAATGTTTACTTATGAATTTTGTTAAAGTTCAACTTTTAAGTTTGTGTGTCGGCATCAGAAGCCGTTGTTTAATTTGGATAACTTCAAAATTTAGTTTTAAACCTTTCCCACTTCTGTGACTTTTTTTTTTGCTTCAACTCGATTATCCCAACATACATCACTCACAAACAATCCCGTTATTCCAAACTTTTACCTTTCATTTTGCCTGATGGATCGACCGTGGTAACCGTGAACGCTCGAAAGGCGAGAGAAAGTAAAATAAAAAGCAAGGCAATAAAAGCAAACTTTACAGACGTTTTTGCAAGAAGATGTGCGGAGAAAAACAGACGACGTACGAAAAGGAAATCTATTTTAATTTCTGTGGTCGGCGTTGACACTGGAAAAGGAACGTAAAACAAAAATAAACATTGAACGACGACGGAGAAGCGTGCAAAGGACTAAAAAGAACATGAAATGTGGAAAGAAAAATAAAACAAAACGAAGACGAAGTTCTTGCGGCGGCTTTATTGGCATATCATGTGTCTGTGTGTGCCTTTTGCAATTTCCCATCTCGTGAAGGAATCGCCGAAGTAAACGTTTTATGCTAGCATTGGCTTTGAATTATATAACATGGAAAGTATTTTATGTCCGAGCGAAAAGTTTGCGACGAGAGAAAACTTATCAGAGCGCGGGCAGAAGAAGCAACGAGTGAACAAGCAGAGCGGAAAAGTCAGAATAAAAATTTCATTTTATTTATTATCATGCATTCAGCCGCTTTGCTTCGCCATCTCCATTGCGAAAAGTTGTCCACAGAATTGAATTTTTTCTCTGCACATTATTTAATTCATGAAATCATGAACGTGGAAACAAGAGCATTGAACAAGACTCGCAGCTGAAACAATTAATTCTAAACTGAATTTTATGGGAGAATTAAGTTCACATAAAAGCTTCTTTTCCGTCGGTGCTTCTCTTTTCTCCAGAGCTGTAAAGATAGCAAATACTGATGAGAAGAAAACTGCAAAATGTCATGGATGAAATTCTTCAGAGATCATAAATGCTTTTAGAACAATAACAGCATTGTTTGCTGAGATTTTGCATAACAGAAATTCCCCGTCAAAAGATTTATGAAATAAAAAGTTTCTTTGAAACTAAATTCTGCATGTCACATTTGTATAAAAACATTTTTAGCATTGTAGAAATTTACACCAAACAGTTTTTTCAGTTGCACAATTTACATATATATCCCCTGGACATGCTTTGTAACTCTTCATAAACGTTATGAATAAATTCTTCATCCGAGAAATAGTTCAATTCTTTAACAGTACAGACTGAACAAAACGTTGGGGCTGGTTGTGAAAAAGGTTACAAGACCTTGGAATTGAGAACAGTAGCATTGAATGCTTTTTTAGAACAGACTTTAAGATCTAATTATGACCAAACGCTTGGAAAATGTGATCTTTAGCAAAAAAAATTACTAATTTCACATTGTAAACTTAACTTATTCTAGATTCTAAGTTTTTAGTTAAAAAATTTGCACTTAATTTTGTAAAAAAACGCTTTCAATCTTCAAGCTGAGAATAAACAATTTGATTTCGAGTTTTACTGTATGTCATCTTCATACAGTAACTTGTTTTACTCAAGCCTGAATAAAGTCATTAGAATCAACAACAAAAATGTCATCTTCGAATGAATCCAAAAATAAACCGGATAGAAATTTCGCTGGATATTTTCATCATATTTGCCACCGTTTCTACACTTTTTCTTTTGTTTCAAGATGCAGCTGAGCTAAATGATGAACAATCATTTGTATTGTGAAACAGCAAACACAATAACAAGCTGATAGAGTTGGGATGACTGCGAAAAAAGGCATGACATGAAATGAAAATATATGCCATTTGACCAAAAAGGGAGAAACATAAAACACAAGAAACTGCCATAAAAATTTATTACATAAAATTTAGCGTCCAATTTTTCTGTGAGTGGTTTCGCTTGTGAACTTCAGAGACTTTTTTGTGACTTTCGTAATTTTTCTTGCTTCAGTGGTAATAAAGTTATAGACAAGGGGGTTCAAAATGGGGCCTTGATGAAAATTATCTCTCTCTCGCTTCGAATGATTAAAAGCTTCCAGTAAATTCCATCCGACGCGTCTTTAATGAAAACAAAATCGTTTTATGGCAGGCGGAGATTTGACTGCGCTTTAATTTTTATTGCTTGCTTATCAAGAGCGACAAATGGCAATGTAGACCCATCGGATTAAGCATTTTCTCTCAGTCTAACAAGCAACGACTAAAAGTTTTAACCAAAACGTAATAGAATGAGTTTGCAATTCAAGATAAAGAAACAGCGTTTTCCCTTCTGAGCTTCTTAGAGCGGAGAAAGTAAGGGCGAAGGGTGCGAAACTTAAGAAACTTTTTGTCTTGATTCGAGTTTTCTTTGTTCGCCCTGAAATCTCTCCTAATCCAATAGATTAAAAGAAACAACAACACTTACATTTTTGTGCAGCCATAAAAGGCACTGGATTGTGGCTCGTAGCCTCAGATGTTCAACACGGCAGCGCTTTAAATGGTTCTATTCACTCGTTTCATTTCAGATGAAGTCAATTTGGATTCTAGACTTTAATTACGATTCTGTATTACATAGACCGTGAAATTTCAGCTTTGAACTAAATGTCATCATATTATTGAATACGCCTAAGGCAAGATGGATGGGGTAACTAACGATTTGTTTAATAGAACTGGACAATATTTTTACGAAGCAATATTTGTTAGGAATTCGAAAAGAACAAAATGGAAAGTGAAATTTCAGAAGAATTCAGAGAAACAGGAAGGAAAATGAACCACAGGGCATGAATGTTTGTTTTGAAATGTTTCCTTCCATATCCCACTTAATTCCGATGATTATTTACGCGAAATTTCATTTTCAATACTGTTCCAATTGGGTTAAATTAAAAACTCAGTTTGTTGATTATTCCATATCTTTCAATTTCAACTACCAATCCCAGCCGGTCCCAACCATGTATCTTTCCCATTCAATTCCTACTAATTACACAACATGTGTGTAGGAAGGAAGCGACTTCAAAGAAAAAGTCACAACCAGAAAATAATCGAAGGAATAATATTCTTATTGAGGGCGGTTCGTTTTCCGATGTCAATTGTGAAAAATTTATTAATTTGACTCGAGTGGAAATCTACAAATTTACATATTAAAATTCCTATGAAGTATCGATTTTGCTTATGGTGGATACAAAGTACGAATAGATTCAGGGCAGTAATAAATAACAGCGTTTGATTGACAATCTCAGAATCTCGGCATGGAGAAATAATTTCCAATCGAACGTGACAGTAAGACGAGTTGGATCCCTTGGAAACTCAATTTCAATTCATTCGCTATCATGTTCGTCTAATGTTTAATTCAAGACATAAAATCAGGGAGGAATCGTCAATTTAACAAGAGCTTTTAACATCACAACACACAAATGACAGTAATTTGTTTGAAAGCCTGAAAATACGTTTATGACATTCAAAGTCATCACTTCATCGAACAATTCAGACAATCTAGTCTTGGATAACCATTGGTAAGAGAAAGTTCTGAACTTCCATAATGAGTTTTAGAACTTTGTGGCAGAGTTATTTAATATTGGGTGCACTTCTCATCGGAACAATTATTGCACAAGATAATGAAACAGACATTTCTACGGTTACAAGGAAAGGAGAGATTGAAATTGGTAAGCATTGCAATTTATCCTTGTGAATGATTTTTGGGGATTTAAACTTTTAAGGGCTGGGAAACAGGAAAGTGATTGAGCTTTCGGGGGAAGTTTGAAACAGAATAGTGCTGAGAATAGTTTTTAATCTAATAACGCTCGTGTTAGATTTGTTTAATCATTGATAAAAGTGTGCTTTTCAGCAGTTTTTGTGTTCCGAATTAAAAATTTAAGAAGGAATTATAAGAACCCATCGTCATAAGTGTAGAATTGTTGTGTAAATTATTTTTAAGTGCAGAAAAATCATAATCAGTAATGAATCTAAACTGAAATCAGAAGGCATGTATAAAGCACCACCAAAGCAATTACCGTGTAATAAAGAACCACCAATTTCTGCTTGTTGTTATAAATAACCACCGTTCAAATATCAATAAAAACCGTTAAAAAAGTTGCAGTGCGGAGGTTTTGTTGACGTTTCGCTCAGAAATTAATTTTTCAACGGTTTTTTTTGATATTTGAACGGTGGTACTTTATAACACGAACATTATAAACGTTCTAAGTCACCATCATTTATAAACTGAACTCCAAAAGCATCCCCTGTTGTTGATTGCTTACACTGAATCCTAACTTTTCACCGCATTTCTCTCTACCATACCATCTATCGACAAAAGTTTTCGTCCATGAAGCGAAGCAGAAAGATTTTTTGTCGGCTGTCGATGAGATAATGAAACGGTTGAAGTCCGACAACGAGAACATCGAGATAAATTATCGGAAAGTTCTGTTCGAAAGGCAGCGTTCTCAGGAGACTCTAAGCGAAGGTGAAATTAAAATCCTCTATGAAATTGGCTTCCGGAAAGTTTTTAATTTGCTTCTCCCTTCAGTTTGTGAATTGGGCGTGAAAAGTTTTTCGCTTTTAATCGATTCCACACTCGGTGGATGCACTGAAGTTCGAGACATGCTGGCCAACAACCACGTTCCCTACTTTAACTTCGATTACTCGATTCAATCGTTTGTCAGAACAATGGAAGTTTACTTGATGGCGAGAAAGGCGGTCGATGCGATTTTTATTTTCCCCGAAGCAGGTCAGAGCGAAGAAGCGATTTTCAATTTCATCACGCGTTCGACACTGCGGGTCATTTTGCTGGATGAACTCTCGTCAAAGGCATTGGAAAGATTAAAAACTTTACGTCCCGTGCCCAACTTCTACGCCATAATCGCCGATACCGTCAATATGGAAAATCTTTTCAGAACCGTAAGTCGTAATCTTTGAAGCTTTCTTTTCCATCCCTTAAAAATTGATGAGATGGAAGATGCATGAGAAAAAGTAAAAACCGGCAAATCCCTTTCGACGTAGGCACATGACGCCGGATTAGTTGCCCGCTTACCCGACCGCTGGAACTTAATGTTCACCGACTTTGACGGCGAGAACTTCAACTTCTCAGAGTATCCGGAAATGAGCCGTTTATTACTTAACAAAACTGTCTGCTGTAATCCTGAGTGCATCTGTTCATCACATGCTACGGTAAGCCTTTTGAGTGCGGAGATCCAAGCCGGCTTAAGATCAAGCAAGGAAGATAGAGATTGAAAGAATTTTTTGAAGGGATTTTGTTATAGCTTTCAATAGACTTGAGATTTCAGATCGTGGCTTGTGATATTGATGGACAGTTTTTGGTCAAAAGTTATCAGAAACTGATTTTATATTTGAAGGTTTTTCTCCAGTTTATCTTGGACCTTATTTTGCAGAAGATTAGTCTCAGGCAATTGAAAACCTGACAATTTTTTTCCACAAAAAACTTTCATCAAACTTATTTCAAACTTTTGGCACAAGACTGTAGCAGATTGTAGCTTTAAAACACTGCTTAAAAATTAGATAAAACTTCCAAACCATTATCAAAAAATGACACGCCTAAACATTGGGTGCAGTGCCTCTTTCCCCGGCTTGATCCACGCCCGGCCTTTTCCAGTGCCAGAAGAGATAAAATATTAATTCACTCTCGCTTACGCCACTCAGCCTTTTTTTCCCCCATGAGAGTGGATTGTGTTCATTACATCTTGATGGAACTATTAGATGGCAGAGTTGATAAAAAATGTAACATTGCCGACAGCTGTAAATATGCGTACATTAAGCTCGATTTCCATTGTTCATGTCGAACAATGGTGCTGTTGAGATAGTTGCGGATGTGCCTTAACGAACGTAGTGGTGTGTCGGTAATTCACCCCAACCTGTTCGTCATCTTCGCCAGAAGTGATACTTTGGTGCACATGGACAGCTTCCATCGCCCTTCAAGTCGCCTCGTCTCTCGATAGAAGTGGGAAGATTATTTTATTAAAAGCCATCTGCCTCGTTAGACTCGACACACATAAAATTATTCTCCGTTCATTCTGATTTTACTCTCTTGTCGGCTTTCGAGTCGAGTCTAGAGAGCTTTTAAAGGGCTTTTCAGTTTTAATTGCTTTTTCCATGGCAGGAAAAAGCTTGAGATTCCCGTTTTTGCAGACTATGTGCTCTGTTTCACAATCTCTCCAACTAAGTGCATCCTTCCTTTTTCAATTTTCATCATCATCAACAACTTTCCGCTTGTTTCTCCCTCCTGCAGCTAAAATTTGAGGCACTGAGTAGTTTCCTTCATCAAGCGGTGGACGTTCTGGCGAAGAATGAATTTCCACTCCAGACATTTTCCTGCGAAGAAGGTCCGATTAATGGGACTGCGGAGTCGGCGAAGCTGCTGTCGGATTTCACGGAAATGATTGGGGACAACAAGTTTGTCTACCTCGACGACGACTTAAAAGTCTTTCTGGACGTGGGATTTGAAGTGAAGACAAACAAGGAAGGGTCAGCGTCGATACAAACAACCGCGATGGTGGATCGAAGCGGCGTTCGTCCAATTGAGGGCAACGAGGTGAAAGGCACTGGAAGATTTATGCGGATTGGTGTCACTGAATCCATTCCATACACTTATTACAAGCGTGATCAAAAAACCGGCGAAATTCTACGCGATGAGAACAAAAAACTAGTCTACGAAGGCTATTGCATCGACTTCATCAACGAATTGTCGCGCAAAATGAACTTCACGTTCGAACTTGTTGAGCCGAAAGCAGGTAACTTCGGCAAACGCATGCCAGACGGAAGTTTCGATGGGCTCATCGGCGATTTAATCCGCGGTGAAACGGATTTCGTTGTCGCCGCTTTGAAAATGAACGCCGAGCGGGAAGAACAAATTGACTTTGTCGCGCCTTACTTTGATCAGTCCGGAATTTTAATTGTGATGAAGAAGCCGCAGCCTGACACTTCGCTCTTCAAGTTCATGACAGTTTTGCGTCTCGAGGTCTGGCTCAGCATTCTCGGCGCGTTGAGTGTCACCGCAGTCGTCATTTGGATCCTCGAAGTTTTCTCGCCGTACAGCGCTCGTAATTTCAGCTACGACGAGCAGTGTCGGTAAGCCAAGCCTGTCAGCAAGAATTAATTTCACTCTGAATATGGCTCGTAAATCAACAGGAACTTTACATTGCGGGAGTGCTTTTGGCTGGCTTTGACTTCGTTCACCCCTCAAGGTAATCGATAGCGTCGATGAAAGCGATAAAATCAATTAAAATTCCTTTCGAAGGTGGCGGGGAAGCACCGAGAGCTCTGAGTGGTCGAGTCATCGTCGCCGCTTACTGGCTTTTCGTCGTTTTGATGCTGGCTACATTCACCGCCAATTTAGCAGCCTTTTTAACCGTGGAACGAATGCAGTCTCCGGTTCAGTCTCTCGAACAACTTTCACGGCAAAGCCGCATCAACTACACGGTCGTCAAGAACTCAGACACGCACCAGTATTTTCGGAACATGAAGAATGCGGAAGATATGCTTTATGAGTTGTGGAAGAACACGACGCTGAGTAGCACGAGTGACGAGGCGCAATACAGGTAGGACCGGCAAATTGACACAAATGACCTTGCAAAACGTCAATTCCGTTCACAGAATTTGGGATTATCCGGTGAAGGAGCAGTACGGGTCGATTTTGATGGCGATTGATAACTCAAATCCTTTGGCAAGCGCTTCAGATGGATTCGGGATTGTAAACGAGCGTTTAACGAACGACTTTGCCTTCATACATGACGCAAATGAAATTAAATACGAAATTGCCAGGTTCTCTCGCTCCGTTTGTCATTGGAGCCTGCCTTTGAACTCGAATCGTTTTTGCTTCCAGAAATTGTAATTTCTCCGTTGTCGGAGACATCTTCGCAGAGCAACCCTATAGCGTAGCCGTTCAACAAGGCTCACATTTGCAGGTAACATGATTTTTCTTGCCGCTAGCTCGAATCGTAACGGAAAATACGATTGCCTGTTCACAGGATGAACTATCGACATTCATCCTTCAACTTCAAAAGGAACACTTCTTCGACGATTTAACTGCCAAGTACTGGAATACGTCGCTGAAAGTCTCGTGTGCAAAGAACGACGATTCGGAAGGCATCACTTTGGAGAGTCTCGGCGGTGTTTTCATAGCAACATTCGTCGGTTTGGGTGAGTTTGACATCCGCAGTGCTTTCAGGTGAAATTTAGTTACTTTGACGAGGTTAATACCTTCCGAAAACGTTTAAATTTATTTCGAAAATATTTTCTCAAACTTCTTGAGAATTCTAATTCAACTTAACTGAACTAATTAGAAATTTGAAGCCGCAAGCTTCTAGGAAACCCCAACTAACAACCGCTGCACATTTTTCAGTCATCGCTATGTTGGTTCTGATCGCTGAAGTTTACTACTACAAGAAAAATAGCAACAACAAGGAATCCGAGTTGAACAACACCAAAGTGGCCGTCTTCACCAAGTCAGTCTCGCCCATCAACAACTTCGAGTACTCGGAAAAAGTCGTCAAAGGTTCGATACTGCTGGGCAGCGGGGATTTTGTTCCGGCCGACAAACGACGACGTATCTCTTTCGTAACGGTTTATCCCCGGGAATAAAGCTAATCACGTGAAGCTTACATTGTGATTTGATCTGGAAAATTCTAGCATAATTGATGCAAATCAAATCTGAGCTTAATAATCTCGGCGTGATTAATAATTTAGCGTAAATTGATTTTGATGTAATTAAGTGGCACTTGTGTGGCAGTCGAAAGTATGCCATCAATACTTACAACCATGGCAAACTACTCATTAAAAAGCAGCACAAGAGTAATCAACGCTTCATTAAGGGAACCACACAAACTGTATACTTGTTCGGCATGAACTTTAATTAAAAGCACTTCAACGAAGCAGATGCATTTCCCTCAAAATCAAACATTTACGATGCTACCCACACTACAAGCAACCCCCTTTCATGATTTTTTTTAATTATCAACTCACAGGCACTGCATAATTGATGCAATCAGATCAGAGATAGAGAGATACTGGTAAAGTTATAAATTTCCAAGCACACACAGCATCGAGAAAAACTTTTGCTGCTTCTTGTTTAACTTTACAGAAATTCTTTTGTTTCCTCGGCAACAGCAAGGGGTGAAACCGTCAATAACGTGAAGTTGTTTTTTAAAATCACGTTGAAAAAAAGCTTTTGAAAATAAAAAAAATTAAAAGGCATTAATTGCTAGGTTTTTGAAAGCTCAACATTGGTCAACATTGTTTTAAGATTCACACGTGCTTTGTGATTTTTCCTAAGCTTTTGAAAAGCTTAAAAGCTTTGTAAGCTATTTCAAAATAAAATCTTTTAACAGAACGTTAAATGAAGAAACAAAAGCTTCACGCTATCTTAAGTATTTTTCAAAACATTTTAAAACTTATAGAAAGCCAGCAGAAACTTGCAAAAACTTACAGAAAAGTTTTTGTAGCTTTTAAACACGCTTTATCAGAAAAGCTTTTAACTCTCAGGATGAAATGCATCGAAAAACTTTAGGAAAACTTTCAAAAGCTCAAACGTAAAGTGTTTAACTCTACATTACATCGCCTGTGTTGATTATCAAAATAGCAGCAACTTCTTCGAACATCGAATTGGAATTACTGCACACAGATGCGCATCAATTTATGAAGAAATTTCCATTTCCATAAAATATTTCCATCTACAAGAAGCTTTTAAAACTTCCTGACCTTGCAGATTCGAATCATTTCCGTGTAAGTAACTTATTCATGACATCACTCAACGACACTTCCTTCATCTAAAAATCCCTTTCAATTTAAAGAACAAAGTTTTATGCTTCTGATGCAATTCCTGAATTATTAGGAACGAAGAAATGTGTCTAAAAGCTTTAGTGTATAATGGAGTCAAGCAGTCATCCGGGAAATTGAAAAACGCAGCATGAATTTTGTACATCTTCCCCAGGCGCTTGCAGTGCATAGTAAATCAAAAAATTCAGTTAATCACACGCCCCCAATCTCGATAAACTGATTTATTGTCGATCCGTCCCCGCTGAGCTCCATAGAAATCTTAAGCATCTGTAAGTTGCTGTGATCTCGATATCTCCCATCCCAAGCACCTCAACTCGATACATCGGAAGTCTTAGCAACGTCTCTGAAATTGAACTTTTTCCTTCGACTTTGGAAAATCGTTTTGTAGAGCAGAAATAGAAATAAACTTAAGGTTATTTCTTGTTGACTTCCGCTTTTCAGAAGCAAACGGAGAACATCCATGGGGAGGCGAAAGACGAGGGCAAATTCTGTTCTCTCATTTTCAGCACATATTGACATGGTAAATGGACAAAGAACAATTTTCTCTTCTGCTTCACTCAATTTTCAGTTCGCAAAACGTTTTCCGATACTTGTGACTAGGAACCGAAGAAGAAAAAATCCAATCCATGGAACGCTTGCGAGTTTCGCCTTAAATTCAATTAAAGTTTTCTTTCTTTCGGATCTATTTATTCTCGTCGTTTTCGTTTCTGGCAATGCGGTTTGGAAGACGCTTGGTGTTGAATCGTCTGTGATATCAAAAGCAAATCACTTCAGAGATGGAAATAAAAAATGAACACCGGTTGTGTTGAATTGAAGCAGCAAATTGCAAAAGATGTTCACAAAAATGCATTTTGAAGCTCTTTTCAGCGAGTCAAATGCAGACACTAAAACCGGTCGTAAAAGATTTTTTTTTTGATGATCCAAAACCAAGTTGACAAGGCAGTGCTGCATTTTGTTTTTCAACTCTCCCTTTGTACCACCCACGACCATTCAAATGGAATCTCGAAAATTCATGTTCAACAGAGCGATTGCTTGTCCAACAACATGGCCGTGAACATCCGACGCAGCAGCTCAAAACGAACATGGCTGTGGAATGACGTCTCGTAATGAAATTTTGAGGATAAAGCGAATCACGAAATTTAAGGAATGAAGTAATTTTACAATGTAAAGCAAAAAACTGGAATTTCAGAAACTTCACTCAAGTAATTTCGAAAATGTCTAAAGCGGAATTGCTTCTGCTTGGCAGCGAAGTCTTAAAGCTGAAATATGCTTTTCATAATAATATTCTGTCATGAAGAAGGAGACAAAAGGATAATTTTCCCATTCTTACGGAGCTGTGGCTTGCACCAGGCATTTGCTTTATTATTCTTCATCTCAGCCACCATCAAGTCGCTTGCGTGGCAGAAGGTTGCATTTTGATGTTTCATAAACAGAAGCCTACAGGGTCAACTTCAAGTTAGGTCAGAGAGAAGGAATTTTGGAAAGCTTCGGGAATTTCGGCCTCGTGCTTTTGAAGATTTTTCGGTTTGTAAGATTCATCTGCAGATTTTTGTAGATTTAAAAAAGTTTTAGTTGCGGTTTTTAAGTCTTTGGTTTTAAAAAAAACTTCGGAATTAATTAAAAAAAAACTTTCAATAAAGCTTGGAAATGAATTCATGAGCTTTAAAGAAGACAATGAAGCTTTTTCCATTTCAAGTTTGAAAACGTAGATGCATTAATGTTTGAAACTTATAGTAATTCAAATTCCTTAGGGTCTGAATGAAGTTTAGAAAATATTTTGTTAAAATAATCTTCAAGTGCTTTCTAAAAAAGTTTAAAAGCAATATTAACTGAAGTACTTCACTAAATCTTTAACGAATTGATAAACTTTTAAAATTTGTGAAATAAAGCTGGGAGTTTTCTTGATTCAAAAAGCTTAAAAAACCATTAAAATATCTTCAAAAAACTTCAAAATTTGCTTTCAAAAACCAAATACCGCTTTAGTGACGTCACTGATCGCCGCTGACGTACGACAACAATGATTTCCACCAAAATGTCAGTGTTGTCTAATTTTTCAAGGTGAAGTAACGGCTGACTTGGGACCGAGAATGAATATTTTCCTAGCGATTCACGTTCGCCCTGACGTAGAATTTGGGGCGAAACGGCAAGCACAAAAACCAGCAGGAATAATTTGTGGCACGACGGGGAATTGAGGATTTTTATTTAACAATTTTTTGTTTGTCTTATCTGGAATTTCGTGTTTTTTATTTATCTAAAGAAATTTAAACATAAATACAATAAAATGTATGTTTGCCGTTCAACCTCGCACCATGATCCACCCACAAGCAAAACTTCCATTAGGACCAGTTTCCGACGAAAGGAAAGTCTGGGGAATTGGAAATCTCTTCAGATTCTATTGGGAGCGAGCATTTTTGACTGTTTTTCGCAAGTTTCCCGTTGATAAAGCTCCTGACTGATTCAAAATCATTTTTTCCTTCGCCCTTCTACTTTTGGCAACTTCCGACCTCGTTTCTATTAAGTTTTTTGTGCGGAAATTTGAAAACTTATTGCAGAACAAGCTGAACATCAAAAAATCTTTTTGGCTTTAGTTCTTGGAAAAAAGAAGACTGAAGAATTGAACCGAGCACTCTCGCGACGAAGTGTTTTGAAAGCTTTTTGCTAATGAATGTCAAGTTTGAATATAATTTTTGTGTAATTATGACGGATAGAAAGTAAAAATATCAATGTCCTAAACGTTCATCGGGGCTCCAGTCACTCATTTCCATGATTAAATTACAAAAACATGAGCCGGAGCGACCGTAATGTCCTACTCGAGGATATTCCTGTAATTATTTTACCCAAAGAGTGAGACACGAGAGACTTGCCCCTCACCGCCGGTCTAATCTAATGATGATCCCTTTCATAATGATTAAGCTTTGGTATCTTTCCTACTGTTGAGCGTATGGGGTTCAGCCGACATGAGATTTTCAACACTTTTTCTAACTTTAAATTCGACGACGCTTGGTTGTGGGTGGCGGGGTGCTGGCAGGCGATCCAGACTCGACTGATAGGCTGCCGCGTGTCCGCTTGGGCTGTATTCGGCTCTCGTTTGACTCCGACTTGAGAGCCTTGCGTTCACTGTTTGACTGCGAGTTCTTGATGGCGACTGGCTTTGGCGTGGCTCGTCGAGAGTCCGAATCTTTGGATGATCCTTCACCGTCCTCTGACTCGGAGCGCTTCAGTTTGCTTTGCAACTCCGGTGGAAGGTTGAAGTTTGTCTCTTCGTTTGGGAATGGTAGTGGCTCAAGATCGTCGAGTGCCTTCAAATTATACATCGTCTTCAGGTGCTTCCAGATTTGCTCGCTGCTGATTTTGCGGTTCAGCGTTTTACTGAGCCGCTCCACTATGCACACCATGAAGAAGTGCTGAAATGGCGAAATTTATTAGCAAACGGAGGTCGCGCAGACATTGTACTTGACTAACCTTGTTGATCCCGACAGGCCGCAGGCCGTTAAGCGCCAGGAACAGCTGGAAACACAGAAAACTTAATTAAAGCTGTCTTGACATTGAAACAATGAGAAATATTTTGACGATTTCCGAGTTCAGCGGTCGACATCTGTCGCTCCTATTACCTGGATCTCTTCCTCGGCAGTCCACAGCTCTTCGTCTTCTGTTGATAACATCTCTTAAGCGTAAACTATATCGATTAAAGGTGAAAAAAACAATGAAAAAAAGTTTTGCTCGGTCTCTGAGAAATTTGATGCGAACCAGTCGAGGTTCTGATAAGAACGGCTTCGGTCACGCGTGGAATTTCTTAACGGATATCTTGGATTTAAATTTTTGAATTCTGAAAAATCGTTACAAATGTTACCAGTTGTAAAATAAATTATTCATAGATTTGTTGATCACTGGATTTTTAAGAAAAAAAAAAAATTCTTGAGACAAATTATCCTAAAATTTTATTTTAAACCTGAATGAAGTTGACAATGCGGTTTATCCGCTTTTTAAAAACATTGAAAGTGATGTTTGAAGATACTTTTGACTGGACGAAACTTAAAATTCCTGCATTGGCACATGAGTTTTCTTGAAGATGATTTCATCGACCAAAAGCAAGACGCTGGAGAGTCGTCAGGCCAGTCATTGGTTTCTTCGTTGGAGCTTTTGGTGAGAAGGCGTTTTGGTTGAACATCGAGTAATTCATTCCGAGACGTCTTTGAAGACTGGTCGACACTGGACTTGGAGTCATTTTTGTGGTGAACAATCGTGGCAAGATTGAGTGATTCGCTGCTGTTTGGTTGAGTGTAGAATTCAGTATGTTGTTGGTCTCCTTGTTGATTGTTTCTACCTTTTCAATCTTCTGGCGACATGTCGCAAGAAACTCGTCGCTTTGGCTGACTTTCTCGTTAAGCTCAGCCAATCGTCTTTCTTGAAGCTTGTTCTTTGGATGTAGAAGGAACAAAGTGGCTTCGTTAGCAACGAAAGCTTGTGGAATTTTATCGTTTGCGTGTGATGACCGCCACTGGAGATTTCTTGCGTAAACGACTTGGCTTTCAATCAAGACATCGTCGAAAGCACTTTCACTCAAGCTTGACCAGAAATTAAGGCACAAGATGTTCTTGTCTTCATCGGCTACGAAAACCTTCGCAGATTTATTGTCGTTTCTCGACTCCACGAGAACAATCACGCAAGCAACGTCGAACTCGTCTTGTGGCGGACGGAAATTCCTGTTGATTTCTTCAATCCTGGTTTCGTGTCTGAAGAATTTCTTGAAGTTTTCAAAAGCAATTTTCGCTTTCGATGACTTTACTATGCTCGATTTGCCAGCTGTCACTTGGATTTCTTTGGTGCACGGTCCGACGCTCGAGTTGATGATTTCGATCACTCTTCCTTCCTTCACCAAGTCAATTAATTCATCGTGCACGAGCCAGCAGCTGACTAGCGCGGTTTTAACTGGATTTAATGCGTCGACAACGCGAAATTTTAAAATCTTTGACAAATTCTTGTCGCGCTCGCCCAGCTCTGCTCGAATCTCCAATTTCATGTCATGCGCTCGTTCATCTCGAACAGTTTGAACCTTCCGTTTCATTCTCGGACTGATCTTGGCCTGAATTTCACTTGAATTTTCAGCATCAGTCTCGTATTCAAGCAAATCGCAGATATCTTCAGCCGAAAGGTCTTCAAACTTTGAGTTTTTGGCCTTCAATGCCACGACTCGTTCTTTGAGTTGCTGTAAAATCTTTTGTTGCACTTGATGAGCGACGATCTCGTAGATGGAAAAGTGTAGTACGTCGAGTTTGTTCTGAAGTCGGTTTTGAAGCTTCTCAGAACGGAATTCTAATGAAAAAAAGTGAAATTTAGTTTGAAATGATAAATTAAAATCAATTTCCAACCACTCACCTTTAGGCTCCTTGCTTGAATCAACATAGATCACTTGATAAACGTGAGTAACCACCACGACAAGCTTCCCGATCACACCGCCAGACACAAGCACTGAGTCAAGTGGAACCCGGATCGGGTTTGGATTTGCACAGAAGCCGAGTTTTTCGTCCCAACAAGTTCGTCTTGTTGAGTTTGCGTGAATCTTCAGTCTGGCGGTGTCTGGCATGTTCAAAGGATCGAATCCACGTTCACAGCCGAGTATTTCTGCGTTTGATGTCACCAGCTTAGTTCCGACTTCGATCTTTCTGCGGTCAACGGCGTCGGCAAGGCTTTTGTCGATTTTTGCTTTGATCGAATGCCAGCCATCGCTCAACACGAGCTCGTAGCCAACAGCAGGAACATCCAGCACGTCCAAGACTTTCAGGACCATGCGACGGCAAGGAACGTCATCGAGCTCGACAATTTTGCGAACCGCTGATCGGTGGTGCCGGTCGATCTCGCGGTCGTAGCGATATTTCATCTGCAGCAGGAGATTTTCAGGATTCAGAAGCTCAAATCGAGCAAACTTCACAAATGAGTTCTCGAGCCACGCAAGCTTTAAAACGATCATCTTGAAAGTGTTTTCAATCCATCGTTCATCTGCCAAACTCGGATCAGTGCCAGGCGATGCTAAAAATGCTGATTTCACCTCGTCGACGCCAACTTTCGCCTTTTCATCCATGAACAGCTTTGCGTTGTCACCGAGCGACACTCCGTCGACGTTTGTTCTGCAAACTTCTTCGCTCAAAAAGTTTTTCATGTCGAATTTGAAGTCGATTGCACTGGCGAAAGTGATTTGATGGCGACAAAGATGTCGTGGTCTGGCACTGTCGACGAATTCATTGACCTTCTGTCGGTTTCCAGAAGATTTCATCATGAACACACTTCCAGCCATCTGAGACTTGTCGCAGTCTGCTTTGTCCTTGATTGACTTCTTTTGTGCTTCGAGTCTCTGATTTCGCACTATCTTGATATGGCTCGGCACCAACAGCTCATCGTGATCGCTTGAACTGCCAATTTCTTCTTCATCGTCGCTTTTGTTTAATTTGTTCAACAGCCGAACTTTTGTCAGCTTTTTCCTGCCCTGAGTGAGTGGCAAGTCGCTCAAGTCTTCCGTGTCGTAAGTCTGCATAATGTCGTTGATAGAAGAAATCTCTTGAGTGTCAGTCATCTTCGCAGCTGCCTGGTATCGACTAAAGAACGGCGTGCTGTGCTGGTTTATTCCTTGCTGGAAACCTCGCATGACTGGACTTGTCGCTGCGGGCGAGTCACCGAAATCTAGTCTCAGCTTCTTTACGCGTGGTTTAACTGGTGTGATATTGTCGGTTGCGTTCTCTTCCAGCTCCTGGCAAAACCGCTGGTCTTCTTGCGCAAACATTTCAGAGATTTTACTCAAAGTATTCGATTTGATCTGAAATTTCGTTCCAGAGGCAGAAGCGAAACCCATCGTCGGTGCTGGTGAGTCACTTGGCAAGAATGAAGCCAAGCTGTCGTCTTTGAACTGGCGTTTCAAGCTAAATCTTGAACTTGGTTTCGACGATTCTGGCGTTGAGATGAACGATGAGTTGTTTAACGAGTTTCTGGATGTGCTTGGCATCGCTGGTGAACTGAAAGGAACCTTGAACTGCCTCACCGGCACTGGAGTCTTCATAAATTCTGTGTTTTCCGCTACTTCAGCTTCGATTTGTCGATCCGCGGCAAGGAAAGCCTTCTCGAATCGGCTTAAAAACGTTTCTTTAATAGTCACAGCCTTTCCAGAGGCCAAGCCGAATCCAGAAAATGCTGGCACTGGCTGGTTCTCTTGGTAATCCATGACGAAATCCTCAGTTGTCTTTACGTCGAAAGCATTTCTCGAAGATTTTCCCGACGAAAGAGAAAATCCTGAGAACATTCCTGTGTTTCCAATGCCTGAGCTGATCTGCAAGTTCTTCTCGAACGGTTCTTTTTGTGTGAAACCGCCGTGCTGAGTGTCGGCCATCAGGAAATTGCATTCTAAGTCTTCTGTCTCTGCGATCGGCTCAACGTCGGTGTAAGAAACTTCGATCGGACTAGGTGGTGGCGATCGCTCTACTGGGCCAGGCAGCTGTGTACGCGTCGTCAGGAAGCCTTGCTCCAAAGCTTCGGTGTGAAAGTATTCCTCGTCATCACTCGAGAACAGCTCGAGATCGTAGCACATCGCATCCAGATTGGTATTCGATGTTTTTGCAACGGTGTCTTCAACCAGTTTCGCTGCCTTTTGTGAGTTGCTGACAACTTGGGATAAACTCTCGAGTGAGTGATTCAAAATGTGATTGTCTTCGGCTTGACTGATCTTCATCAACGTTTCGTGGTCAATATCGTCATCGGAGTCTTCAACATCGACCGTCGGTGAAAATTTCTTCCTCGCGTTGCTCTCAGCTTGAGTCAAAACACCTTTCTGATAAATTGATTCGTTGAACAACGCTGGTTTTGGTTGAAACAGTCTCGAAGGCCCAGCTCGTTGCGACTGCGACGCTTGTTGAGTCAATGTGTGAACCGTTTTGGCTGTGATGAATCCGTTTCTCGTCAACTGTCTGACTTCCGGCAGAGTCTCGTCTTCTGACAACACGTAACGTTCAAACATCGCTGGCTCAGCCTCTAACTTCGACTTGATTGTCTGTGAAATCGACTCAAACATTTTGACTTCCTCTTGCGTTATCGGTTTCACTTGAGACTGCGTCAGAAGTTTCGGCGCCTTGCTGAACTGCCGGAATATTCTCTGCATTGAGCATCCTTTCGCAGGAACTGATGCAGCAAAAGCATTTCGGCGTTCAGCTCGTTGTTGCGTAAGTTCTTGAGAAGAGCCATCGCTGTCACCGAGGATGAGCCCATCAGGATTCGGAGAGTCTTCGGTGTCTGATGACGACTCTTCATCTAAAATCATAGAAATCACTTGATAGATGCAATATCTTAATGAGAACTCATTTTTTAAGCAAACCTTCAGAACTTTCAGACGCAAGAAATGTCTCATTTAAAGCAGTTTCGATGTTGTCAGCTTCTGGAATCTGTTCAGAGTCCATTTTTGAGCCGAAATTGTTTTCATCGGCTGTGCATCGAGTTTCAAACTAGAATTGAAGTCAACTTTGAGCTTCCAGAAGGCATATTGTACTTGCGAACACATTCAGATACTTACAAGCAGTATTTGCAGGCGTTGAATACTTATTTAAGCAAAATTATTAAAATATTTCGATGGTAAACAAACGACAGTTATGATCACTGACATGAACTTTTAACGACTTTTTAAAATTCGAATATTTAAAGCGAGTCGCGGTTTCACGTTCTTTTCTCTCGATAATTGAATCATCGAGACGTGCTCTGTGAGTTTTAATTAATTAAACTGATTTCAAAGCCATTTACTGACCTTTTTTGTGTCGCTTTCCATTCACCAGGCACCGAAGATCGTAATACATTTGGAAGTTACATCCATAATCACCTGAAAAGTGAGGTAGGTTGGCCGAGATTGATTTTGTGATTGAAAACTTGGTTCGCCAATAATTCGGCTGGTATCTTGGTTAAAACTGCCTGGAAACTAGCAATTCATATAAAGCCAATGCGAGCGCTTCCGTTCCCATACCCAGCAGAAGCTTCCGTCGATGTTCAGTCGACATTATTTGTGCAACACAGTCTAACCTCGAAACTGACTGTAAACATCCAGCCAACACCACTAATGATTCCCGCTTTCTCATTTTAGGACCGAAGATGTCATCTCACAAGACATTAAGAATCAAGCTCAAGCTTGCCAAGAAGCTTAAGCAGAATCGTCCCATCCCCCAATGGATCAGAATGCGCACGGGCAACAAGATCAGATACAACGCCAAGAGACGTCACTGGAGACGCACCAAGTTGAAGTTGTAAGCGCCCTGCAACTTTATGGAATTCCAATGTTCTGCAATCGTTCAGCTGGAAGACTCGTCGTCAATTTTGTTGCTTTGCTGTGACATCTTTCCTGATTGAAGAATTCCAAATAAACAACATTGAACGAAGTTGCTGGTGTTTTAAGTGTTGCAGTGACTGGTGGAGGTGTGTGATAGGCAAGAAGATTGGGTTGGGTGTTGAGAGGGTGGTTCATTTGTTTCAGGATGTTTTGGGTGATGACGAGAGAATTTCAGAAGTTTAAGCTTGTCGGCATTGATCGACTTTCGATTCATTGACTGTGGTCTTAAGCCATTGACTGGTC
The DNA here is from genome assembly GCA_000775305.1 of Belgica antarctica. Classification (NCBI taxonomy): domain Eukaryota; kingdom Metazoa; phylum Arthropoda; class Insecta; order Diptera; family Chironomidae; genus Belgica; species Belgica antarctica. Next base: position 132,926 of record JPYR01000141.1, read on the forward strand.
GTTGTCAGTCACATTGAGAAAACTCGGAGCGATATCGTAAGTAAAAATTACTGAGAATGCTTTAAATAATCCCCGGCAACACAAGTCGTGAACACAACGTCCAATAAGACTCGGCTGTGTCGTGGAGAAACGCAACCTCATTAACCAAATGATTAATGTCTTCCCAGCACAAGCAAAAATCGCTTCTACTTCACATCAAAGCAATGACGACATGTGGAAAATGTCTCGAATGAATTCCCTCTACGTCACGGATGTCAAGGGTGACACATCGTAACTCTTTTATTCATGAATTTAAAATTAGCGCTGAAGAGATTGTTCTATTTCAAGCCCTCCGCAACAATTTGCGAAGAAGATTCCGAGAGTTTCAACAAAAATGCGAGGATGTCTCATAAAACACGGAGTGAGCGCGACTTAATATATTCATGCTTGAGAAAGACTTCTTTATCTCATCCAATTGACGTTGTATGGACGGAAAATAATCTTTAATCTCATCGCGCGAGGAAGAAAAGCAAATGAAAAGAAAATAATTGCGAGACCACAAGCGATCGCAACGAGCGGAGGAAAATTTATCTCGCGATTTTACCTTTTCTCAGTTGGATTCAGCATCTTAGCGCGGGAAGTAGCAAAGCGGAATAATTATTAAAGTTTTTAGATGTGTCGCGGTTCTTATATGATAATTCTTCACCCAAACATTTATGCTCGATAATGAGCGCCAGCACCGCAGTTATTAAGCGCTGAATTTGTATGCAAATTCGTTAGAAAACCGCGCAATTCACAACAATCGGGGACTGATTAGGCAAAATTGAGTAATAATTCCGTGCGAAAACGTTCAAGTGCACGCGTGAACAGCGGCAACGAGTCTAATGAGTGGTTTACTTCAACCTCAATGTGTTCAATTATCGCTGATAAATCAATCGGATTGAAATCCACATAAAACGCGCCAGCCTGAGTTGAAAGAATTTCGACCGCGGGCGTGGGAAAAGAAATTAATTGACTGATAAATTGAGTCGTTAAGAGCGCAGTTTTGTTTGCTGCCCCGCTTGACTTTCAAAAACCTGCGTGAAAGAAAGATCCAACGTCATCTTCAGTGAGTGTTCGAAGATTTTCTCGAGAAAATCGAGTCTAACAAGAAAATAAAATATTGTCAAATTAAAGCGAAAATTCAGGAAAACTTTCCCGTGTGAAAAATTAAGTGGAAGAAAAGTTGACACAAAGTGTGGCCAAAAAAACCGTTGACGAAACTCTCCGAAAATAACCTCGGTGCATTGACTTACACGACGTTTGAGAGCTTCGCTTAATCGTTATCCCAAATGTCACTTGGACACCAGATCGCGACTGTCCGTGGTCAACGACCGCGCGTGACTCTGAATATTCCGGAAGCCAACGCTTACAACCAGCAGTCACAGCAACAGCCGTCGCCTTACATCATGTCAGCAGCCACGATGTCTGGCGTGCCCAGCCAAGGCCAGCCGGCCAACTGGAATCCCTTTATTCAACAAATGTATTCGCAGCGCGCCGGGGATTTCATGTGCAAACAGTTTGAGGGGCTGAACCGCTTCACCAGAAGTGGGCTGAGTGTGGGAGAAAAGTCAGTCGTGTGGATCTACACGAAATTCCGCACGTGGAGCAAGAAGTGGTTTACTCATTGCTTTCTGATCATCGTCATGCTTCTGTACAGCGTCGCTGGAGCTGCAATTTTTATGTCGCTTGAAGGTGAAGCACTTTTAGGTGGGCGAAATTGGGTGAAAAATCTGAGAAACAGCTTTCATTGGAAATGTTCAACAAACTTCTTCGAAATCGTCAATGAAGTCTGTTTCTCGCCGAAGGTTCTACTCGTGCAGTGCCCATCTCTGGGTACAAAGCAATTAAAATTCAGGATCGCTCCATACATCCATGAACAAAAGAACACTCGTGTGGAAAAACGCTCCCATGAAAAATCCTTTTCTTTCTCCATGGAAGGTTTTAAATTTAAACCGCATTGTAAGGATAACAATACCGCAATTTCATGCTGTTCCGTTCATAAAAATCACCACGAGACATTTTGTCTCCTTCGGTGTCGACCTTGAGGCTCGGTTTTCGCACTTTATGCCAGAGAATTCTTTAAATGTAGAATTCGATTTTGTAGTTATCTACGTTTCTTTGAAAAACTGACTGGGAAACTATACAACTGAGCAAGATAGAGCGGATTTAAGTGAAAATTGAGCTACCAAAAAGCATAGCATTGTCGATTTATTAAAACTAAGCAACAGCTAAAAGCTTTGTTGTCTAGTTTTAAGGATTTTTTTGAGCTACGAAGCTTTAAAAATATCTACGAAGAAAACTTTATGAAAGCTTAAACAAAATTTTAAGCAACAAGAAAGTTTATTATACAAGAATTAGCAAGCTTTCTTAGCAACTCAAAGTCTGATTATAATCAAATCTAGTCACACAGCCTTTCCTGCTCTATGGTCTTGCAGAATGATAAGAAGTTCAGCAGCAAAATGAAACAATTTCCATCGCCAGTGTCGACATCGTAGTTTAGGATTCTCTCATCTGAAAGGAGGCACAAGATGAGAGCACATGATGATCATCGCTATCGTCATGATAATGGATATTAAAGTGCCTTTTGCGTTATTCCCTGTAATTGAATTACACGAGAAAATGTTTTAGCATCATCGATGAGGCGGAGAAGCGTCTCGTTTGCGGTGGTTTGCTCGAGCTAGCCCACAACTTTAACATTCTCTCGTTTCTTGTTGAAAGCAAATAAAGTTTCTAGAGCGTCACGATTCTGGATTCCATCAAAAGCTCGTTGAAGAAATTTCTCCCCCGAACAACTTTCATTGAGAAGAATGTTCCCATTTATTGCAGCAAAAAGTTTTCCTTAGCAAGGGTGGCTGTCGATGGCGAACGAAGAAAAACAAACAGTTTCGATGAGATTTTAAATGCTGGGTAATTTATGACCCGATGTCAGTGACTCCTTTACTTTATTGCTTTTCTTCTGCTGTCTTCCGACAATCAATTATCATTTCGTGGAGAAATGTGCGCGCTTGATTCATTCCGCATCCGATTGCTTCATGTGTTATCCTAAGTTCTTCTTGCACAAGCCATAATTTCAAACAAAATGTGCTCAATCGTTCATTCCCTGAAAGCTTTTTTATCAATTGTCGCTCAAATGTGACTGATAGCGAAGCGAATTCGAACGTTTTTTGCCTTCCCGCAAGGAAATGAAATCCCAAATGTCCCTGTAAACGAAATGACATAATGTATTAAGCTTTGGAACACAATAAAGTGTATGCAAATAGAAATAAATGAAGAGAAACGACCGACGTGATGTGACTACAGATGTCGAGCTTTATTCCTCCATGTACACCGCCGCGAGTGCCTCACAAGCACTTTCTTCATATTTCAGCGAGTGTTTGAAGAAAACTTCAACATCGCAGTTGGAGTTTAGTGACTGAAAACTCATTTCCACGAGATACTACATGAGATGAAAATTAAGATTTCATGACTCGCGCTACATGGCTAGAAAAATGAAGAACTTTTGTGCGTATTTTGTTCTATTTAATTTGAATGGGTTGGGAATGTTGCGACTCCTAGAAATGAAGAAAATTCTATTAAAATCTCTTTCCGAAACATGTTTCCGTCGCAATTTAATTCACACTCTTGGAATCTTGGAACTATGCTGGTGCAAATCAAATAAGTTCTCGGAACATTTTTTTCGAGCTTCATAAGCGGTAGAAAAACGAAAATAGCGGAAACTCAATTTGGCTAATTGAGGGACAAACAAGCGAGAGAAAATAAATATGAAATGATAACGAGTCGGAAAAAGTTTTCATCGAGGCGAAAGATAAATTTTGGTTAATTATGAAGTAGCTAATTAACAGCTTCGAATACAATTTGCTGAATTATGGAAATTCTCGTAGACATTCCGGGCAAAGTTGCTTCCGCGCTTTAAGAACTGGAAATATTCTTTCTTGATTCCAGTCGGGGGTCAAAGTTTTAACAGGTTTAAGAGTTATACTCAATACGAATTGAATAAAAGAAAACAGAAAAGTTTCTGACATCAGGAGAAAAAAGCTTTTGTTAAATGCTTTTGAAAGATTTTGAAAGCTTCTCGAAGGCTTTGAAGTTCATTTGAGAAACGGAAAGCTGATCATTCCACTCTCTGAAAGTTTCATTCAGTTTTGCAAAATTTCAGATGCATTGACGGCCATTCTTTGAATGAATGAAAAAGCTCAAATTGTCTGGAAAGCTTTCTGGTAATTTTATAATTCGGAATTTTCTTGTTGAAGCTTTTGACAGATGTTTTCAAGAAATACTCGAATGTTTTACAATAAGTGTATAAAGTTCTTAGTGTTATATTAAAAGAAGCATTTAATTAATAGCTTCCAATGATTTCAATCTATTCAAACCACTCTTTTAAAGCCACTCCAGCGACACTCAACCCAAAACAAAGCTTTTACTTTTCCACAAGTCTTGTCATAAATAAACTTTCACGACCCTGCCTTTTCCAACTCTTTCAACATTCAACAGAACAAATGAAGCACTTTAAAAACAATTAAGAAGCTCTCAAATAAATTGAGTCAACAACAATGGTCGTAAAAGCCATTTCCAAACAGAAAGAAGTTTTCCAGTGATTTTCGCCGAAGTTTTGCAGTTTTTCCACATCATGGAATTTCGCATTCAGAAAACCATTTCACGTTAAGCGATTTGGTGAATAAAAAGTTGATTTTTTAAGAGTTTTCCGACTCTCCGTTAGTTTCAAGGGTGTAACAGATTAAAACGAGAGAAAAACAGCAGTAAATAAATAAAACAACTCGAAATTAAATAAACACATTAAACCAGAGAAATAAATATTGAGCCATAAAACGTCCATCACGTTCCGATTGATCGAAAAACACAAATTGTGTCTTTTTAGTGCTTGCTTCGAACGGCCCAGAGCCAGTGTTTACATTGCTGTCTCTCGCATTTTTATTTCTTTATCGATTGCTGGCGGACGAATCGGCCTTTTCTCTGCTCTCGTATTGATCCCGGGACGCAAATTAAATCACTGCGTGGGACGAAATCAATACAAATTGTTTCAAAGTCAGTCGTTTCAATTACACTTGTAACTTGATGCTTCATCCGCAACACTTTGTGACACCCAGTGAAATTGCTGGCAAGGCGTTATATCAAACGCCTTGGGAATACAAATTCATACACCTTAATGCGGAGTGGAAAATTAATTATTTCGATCTATCACAACGGAGTCGTGGCGAATCGAGAGAAAATAAATATCACATTTCAGGTCCACCGGAAGATCTCAGCTTCGAAGATGTTCGCAAGGAGAAATTTCAACTGGGAGAGATAGCTAAAGACTTGTCAACCAACATGGAGAAACTACAGGCAAGTAATTCACCAAATTGATTTTTTATGTGACAATCGAGAGTGAAAGCGTCATAAAGCGTGTTTGATGGCTGCACGAGTGACGCAACCCCAGAAGCCAAGGATGAATTTATTTACGATCGAATTCGTTTTCATGTCACAATCAAATTTTGCAGAACTCCAAGGACTGGGAACAAGATTTTCAAGCTGCTCTGGGGGAGTACGACAAGGTGCTGTACGACGCGTTCAAGAAAGGCCAGTTTGACGGTTCGGGAGAACAGAAGAAGAAGTGGACGTGGCCCAACGCGCTGTTCTTCTGCGGCACCGTCTACACAACAATCGGTGAGTCCACAAGTCACGCACGATGACTTCTGCAATTTGAATTTTTGCAAACCGCTTTAACATTCAGGTACAACCGCTGTTCATAAAGTTCCATGATTGAGAATGATTGAAAGCTCGGGAAAAAGTTTGCGTCAAGCTGACCACGGAACACGAAATTTCAATTCTCAGCCATTAATAACGAACGTCAAATGGGAATTCCCGCCTTTCATTTTCACTTGGTCGTAAAACATATAACAAACTTTGACAACCGAGAAGCTCGCCCTAAAAACATCATTTTCAACTGATCACGTCGGACGGAGAACTCTGAAAACGAGACCGCAATTTACACGTCGTTCTCGACGTCAGAATTCGCCAAAATATGCGCTTTAAATTACGGCGACGGGAAGTTATGGTGTGCTGACACATTCACCTATGTTTACGAGAGTTAATGTCGTTAAATTGAATTTCACTAACTTAATTGACGCGAACGAATGGCTGCGTAAAGTGAAATACTTAGCGATTCCATTCATGCGGCGAGATGAAATTTAATTCGGTCTACATCAGGCAGGCAGCGTTGCAAGTAACCGTGATGGTAAACCAGCATCGTAAATATTTTATGTGTGTTTTTCGACAAAAAAGAAAAACAGTTTTTTAAATGTTATGAAATTGGTTTTGCGTTTAACCACTCGATGTGTCGTGTTTATGAAGCTACCAAGGCTGAAGCCATAGCTGCAAAGTTGAATCTTCGCAACCACCCGAAACATTGTTTGCTGAACACCTCGTACAAACAACCCCCGAAGTCAACCCTAAAAATAGCACATAACTTCCACTTAAAAAAACGTCTTCAGTAGCGTTGCGCTAAGTTACGATTACTCGCTTCGCAAATGAAGAATTATTTACGGTTGGAAAATTTGTTTTTCCCTTCTTCACATGTTTGTTTCTGGCATGTAATCAAAAACAAGAAAAAGCAAACTTTCACATCACATTGCTTTAACTGTGATTTGCAACAGCTGAAAATTTAACGAGGTTTGCACCAAGCACACTTGGGGAGCATTTTCTGAACACTTAACTTCGATGGTCCTCACATCGTCTGGGAGTCGATGATACGAAACGAATCCGTTTGCTAACCGCAACCAAAACTAACTTCCAACGTTTGCAGAATTTTGGTGCTGTGTTTAACTAGCAAAAGAAAGTGCAATTAATATTTCATATGTTGATTCCTTCGTAACGTTTTATCAAAAAAAAACCTTTTCAATTTCCATGCAGCTATGAAACCCACGTCAGCGAAAGAAGCCGAAAAAGTGTTCGGAAACTTTTCCCATCTCGCAACAAGGTTCACGGCCTTTTACCCGGGAGAGACTCTAAAAGGGAAAACAATGAAAAAACGAGAAAAGAATCCCCCGATATGGAATTAGAAAGAAATTGCTTGATATTTAATTATAATTATATTTTATGGGCAAAGAAATTTAATAAATGGCAGGAAAATGAAGACGAGCAAGAAGAAAAAAGTCCGTAAAACGATTTTATGAGAGGAAGATGGGTAAGAAAATTGAAAAATAAGCGGCGGTGGGAAAAGATCAGTTTGGAGGTTCTTTTTTGCCGGCACAAATTAGCATACTTGAAAAGGTTGAATGAATGCAGGGTTTGTTTCGGTGGAAGTTGAATGCTTGAACAACAAACGAATTACATTTTAATTTTAAAGAAATTACAGCAACGAGTTCAGTCAATGAATAAATTCAGGGGGAATTAAAACAAACGTAAACGAAGCGATTTTTGTGAATTAATTGCATGTTTGTAAGAAAAAGCAAGTGTCAGGATTAAATATTCGCACTTAAATTAGCAAAAAGCAAACATACACTGAGTCACTACGAAACTTTTCACTTTCTTGAATAAAACTTAATTGTTTAACATTATGCATCTCCGGAAAGTTTACTTCTATCAAAGTAAACTATGAAAATAAACATTTATACATTTTGGAAGTAGATATTACGTTCTTGAATCACAAACCAAAACAACCCTCAAACAATGGTGCCCTACTTCAAGAATTTCCACGAAAAAATTGAAGAACATCTTCATTTACTGGGAACAATTTTCATTAGCGTTCCACACCCATTCCACCCTGATTCCCCCCACTGTCTGACAGAATATTTGAACAGTTTTTAAACAAACAGCATCGAAATCAATAAATTCAGAGAAGAAAAAGCCAAAAATTAATTTCCAGCATGTTGTTCCGGTTTGAAAATACTCGATGAATTAAATGTGTAGGGTAAAGTTCCCTTCGTGGCCAACCCCAAAACAAGGTCCCTTCGCGGCCAACTGTTGCATCATCTCATTTCAGCGACTCCACGGCTAGGGAATGTGCGATGATGCATTTTTCTTAGAGAGCGGCATTATGTCCGCGTCGACTAAGATATTTCCCATATTTTCCCGTTGCACCCCTGAGCTGGAGCGAATTAATATAGACAGTCACCTCTGATTTCGAGAGAAGTCGGTAGACGCAAAATTATTTCCAGCCCC